>OMLC01002924.1:2862-19401 GCA_900302585.1 Regalecus glesne
TGCATTGACAGCTTGTGAGGGCTGGTGACATCAGTGGGCTTTTGCTGGTGATGGATGCTAGCCTGTGGTGAGCAGACCCGGCTGGCAGTAGCTGCTGCTGCAGCGGTGTGGCCTTAGGATGGGATGTGAATGCTAACTACCAGGCACATCACGCACAAAGTCAAGTTTGTCTGAGAGGCCCGGTGTCACCGGGTACTGCTGATGGGCTGCACAGAACAATGTACACCAAAGCCCTATCCTAGGGCCTCGACTGGTGCCAGCAGCAGAGACAGGTGGCACATGGGCTGGGAACAGCCACACGATGGGTTCGAACCTGCAACATCTGGCTCGTCAGTTCCCAAAGCGTGCACTAACCCACTGAACTACCACATTCCCCTGAAGAAGAAGAAGAAGAAGCTTTCTTTACTTGTCACTGTACACAGGCCATGTGTGACCTATCCAGTCGTATAGGAGCAGCGATCGGCTGCAGCATCAGGGGGGCAGTCGAACCACCAATCCTCCCGTGGCTGGATGACCACACCGCCACCTGCTAGCCTTGACAACAACAGACCCAGGACGAAGCCAGAGAAGGCCAATAGAACAAGTATGACGTTACAAACAGAGACAAGACGTAGCTAGACATCTGCCTCGAGACCTTGAGCTTCCTATTCCAAACAAGTCAACACGGAGTGAATGTGAGAATGGCAGGGCGGTGTGGCAACGCCAGGGGGATGGAGCCTCAACCGACAGACTACGCTCCTGCCTTTACGTTCACCTGAATCCTATAAGCATGCATGCGCGAACCAAACACACCGAGAGCTTCCTCCCGGGGTTCTCCACGGTCTCGGTGTGATCAGCCGTCTTCTGAAGATTCTCGGTCTTCTGAGTGAATGTTTTGTGTTCCGCTTTTCTGTCTCCTTGTTTTTTACACTAATGAGCTTAGCCAGCAGGCTCCTAGCAACAGCTGTGACAGCTCGGCACTGTAGCGGTCGGGGGCGGGCTCATTTGCTGTGCTAACCCTTCCGATCTAAATTGTCACCATGTTGCCAAAGCCACAAATATCACAGAATACTCTCACCCCGTCGCCTCTCTGTCGTCCCCACCCCACCGCTACGTGCCACCCACACCCTCCGTCCACTTGCCAGCTTCTCCTCCCCATGTGAAGCACGCTGGCTCTGGGTTGGGTCTTCGCTGCCTTTATAGCATCATCGACTTGCCCCTCTGGTAGCAGCGGGATGCTAAACAGAATCTGCTGCTCCTGAGCACCCCGATGAGGTTTGTGCTCTTGATGATAGCAGAACTGGAGCGGTTGATTCATTCCTGCTGGAATCTCCAGACCAAGTGGGTGATGGGAGAACAAGGGAGCCACGGGGAGGATCAATTATCTGACAAATGTTGGGACTACCACACCCAGCTCCCCAAACAGCTGCTTCTCACATGGCTGATTATCTCAACTCTGGGGTGTACACCGCACATCCACAAGCCGAGGGGATTATTCAGACGATGCTCACAGGCCTATGTGTAGTCTGATCAGGCCCACGTAGATGATCGGGCCTGGGAATGAAGAGGGCACGCCAACACAGAGTGGCAATAAGTCTGTTTTCAGTCTGTAGTCAAGGGTGCTTTGACCTCACACAGATGAGTAATGGTGCTGAACTATGATATCCCGTGGAGGAGCTCCTCTCGTGCTCTAAGTGCGGTAATAAGTCAACAAAAGAGCAGAGATGGACTGGCCGTATATCCACCCAGCATCAGACATGAGCACCGGGCATTTTTTCTTGAATAAAGCACACTTGGTTAAATCCCAGATACTTGTTTATTTATTGACTTAATGTTAGCGATCAATTACCAGCACTGCTAAATCGAGGCTTAAGAGGAGGAAGACTACAATCTGTCAGCCCTGACAAATAGTCTTCCGTGCCCTGGATTCTGCAGAAAGTAGCCATAACTCTGTGCAAAACGCTCGGATCTGGCGCCTGAGCTCACCTTGTAAATATTTATCAAGACAAACAAGAAATAATGTGTTAAAAAATATCCTAAATTAACATGGACTTCTGTCACTGCAAAATGAATGGCTGGTATAGATCCAGAAGCGGGCACTGCATGGTTTACATTTGTGTGGAATTTCCTCCATTGTTCAACAGAGACCTCGAACTATTCCAGATTCTACTTATGAAGTTGACACGTACCAGTTAAAGGAATTTTGTATCAACATTCCCCAAAACACCGTTCGACTGCTCAAATCTGTCCTTTTCCTGACATTCAGATTCCATAAAATGTATTCTTGGTGTTTTCAGATGGTCCATAGTCCCTGCAGAAAGCATGCTGAGGTGTCCTCGAGCAAGACACTGAACCTCTAACTGCTCGCTGAGTGCTGCGTGGCAGTTGCAATCTCTGTCTGACATCTGCCTCTTCTATTCTTATTCTATTCTGTATTCTATTTTAGATTCTATTCTTATTTCTATTCAGCCTTCTATTCTTATCCTGCATTCTACCCCATAATCTATTCTGCATTCTATTTTATATTCTTATTCTGCATTCTAATCTGCAATCTATTCTTATTCTATTCTGCGATCTATCCAATATTCTATTCTGTATTGTATTCTATATTATATTCTTTGTTTCATGTGCATGACCCACTATCCTTGCCTGTCTTATAAACATGTTCTCATGTGAGATATTGTGCACACTCATACCTGCAAACTAAATGGAGTATTGCACAAAGTCGTTTAGTGACTACAAACTCACAGTGCTTCCCTCTGAAGCAAGACAGATCGATAAAACGAGAGCCCTCTGATATATTAGTGGGGAGAAAAGCCAAGAAGACAGTCAGGCGTGAGTGTATAGAGGAAAAAAAAAGTTTCATTTCATCTCACCTAACTGATTTCACATTTTGTATTATGACAGCCTATTGACTTGAGATATGGCCATTATTCTAGTCATTTTCCAATTACAATCAAAGTCATTTGACTCAGTGAATCTACGCTTGCCTTAGAAATTGTATGAAACACACTTGCACTCCCCAGCTTTCCTTTATCACAGGAGATTCAGTCCTGTGAAATGGAGAGCTTCAACTGCATGCTATGTATGTGCATGACGGGGTATATGTATATGCGTGGCGCACGTTGGAGTGCGTGTGTGTGTGTATGTGTGTGTGTGTGTGTGTGTGTGTGTGTGTGTGTGTGTGTGTGTGCGCATAGATATGGCTATTTGTATGGCAGGGTATGTATTCATATTTGAAAGGTATTAACTAAATCGGGGTAAAACTAAGACATGCTCACGTGTGCAGAGAGTTAAAGAAAAAATAGGACCAAGCAAGGGCGGCTACGACGTCCCTACAGCTGGAGAGAACATGGAGTCTGTCAGGATGGGACCCGTCAGAGGCCTTTCAGATGTTTCTGTGAATCTAAGAACCTCCAAGAAGCCTTTCACTGTGAAACATTTATGTTGCATACTGTGTAACAGACCTGACATAAGCTTCACCCCACATATGGAATATCAGGGGATCTCAGTCCACCACCAGTCTAATTACCACTCAGGCGGAGAACCTCAAGACTGGAACCATATGAAATGACTAAATCTTTAAAAACAAATAAATAGATGAATTACAGCCACAGAGTTTGAACTCCACCTCATTTCTGCTTGCTGAATGATGCTGGAAATAGCCCTTTATTGTCATTACTCATTCTCTAATTTAGCTGGACATTCATCTCCCTACTCTGAGTGTTGTATGAAGAGAAAGCCATCTAGAGGGTGAATCATGGGACATGTCTTTACGCTTGGTACGACAGAGAATAGCAAAATAACCTCCCACCTTTCAGCCCCTTAGCTCAGTGGACTGAGTATCCACTGACATCGTGTAAGAGGACCAAAGGTCTTTAGATTCATCCCACACCGTCGACAACCTCAAAGAGCACGTACCTTTGAGACATGATCTTGTACGCATCCGGCAGGTAGCAACGTGTGTTCTCCATCTGTGCCGGGTCGGCGTCGCAGATCTTGTCATCCGTGCGGCCGTAGTTGGCGCTCTCGATCATGATGACGTCGGTGCCCGGGCATCGCAGCTCTATGGGGTAACTCTCACATGACAGCTCCCTCCTCACCACCGCCATGGGGATTGGGGCTCGACTGAAGGCTGCTGGGAGAACATGGAGAAAAAATAAGTTATTTTAGAAAAATCTGCCAGTCCAGGCAGGAGCTTAGGAGCTCAGCATAGACAAATGAACAAATCCAACAAATATAATAACAAACCAAAAAAAACCTAGCCTAACCCACTGCCCCATGGTGGGTTCAAACGCAGTCTCTGGCTCATCAATTTCAGAAGCACGTGCTCTACCGCTGAGCTACCGTGGCTGTTTACCACTCCCCGAGTGCCGTATGGTGGCAGCTCACTGCTCCTGTACAATAAGATGGGTTGAAATGCAGAGAAATCCAAATATCCCCTTGCGAGACTGATAAGGGAATCCATTTACCTACAGTAACTCTCAGCAAGTCCTTCCTGCAAGCTGAACCAGGAAGTAGATCAGCAATGTGATTGGCCACTGGTAACACAGGATATTTGGTTTCACAGCTCAACTTTCACAGTTTCCTTCACTTCCAAACACATGGTTCAGATAACTGGTTTAAACTGCACTTGTCACGTTTTACCCATGAGACACTGGTGTGGGCTGTGTCCAGCGGTGGTGCCATATCCCAAACTCCAAACTGAAACCGGGGAGTGAACTGATATCATAACTGATCTGCATCAGAGCAAAAGCTCTGAACACAACACCCAGGGTGACCCTAAAAGGAAGAGACCGTTATTCTTAAGTGGGAAAGCAAGCTTTTGTTTACAGTGCCCATGGGTTTGAGTCCATCTGATGTTTAGGGAAAATGTCTGAGCCGTGTGGTAATCTCCTTCGATAACTACCGCTGAGGTGTCCTTCATCACGGCACTTTACCCCCACTCCCTCCCACCAAACAGCCCCGCTGCCAAGAGCAAAAGACTCTGGCAATATTGGGCGACTCCCAGTTGGACGATGCATTTAACAGTGTGAAGAGAGCCGCGGATATTAAGCTGTGTTGCCGGGGAAGAGGAGGAAGAAAAAAACTTTATTCATTTGAATTCCCTGAGATAAATAAAGGCTAAGAAAAAAACACTTAAGAGGCCCCTTGTAAGGTCTCGGCATGAGGGCTGGCTGAGTACTGCATATAAATCAGCTCCCTCCTACAGGAAAACACGGGGACAGATGGGCGAACATGGAGAAGAGTGTCTGAATCAAAAGGTGCAGTGCAGAAGCCCGTTCAAGAATGTGGTCCGCCCGGGCCGCAGGGTGTGGGCAGGGGAGACATTCACTGGTTCGAGTGGGAGGAGGAATGACAAGCACACAGGATGGGACCTGAATAGGATTCATAGAGATAACAGGAGATAGAGAGAGATGGATGGATGGGTGGGTGGATGGATGACGGATGGGTGCGTATCTGGATTGGGTGGGTAGGCAAACATACAGAAAGACAGATGTGGTCAGGAGTTACAAAACAGAGATCTCCCTGTTGCCTCTGACAAACTAATAATGGACAGCAGACGGAGAGAAACAGAGTCAAAGGAAAATGTGTTGGACTCATATCCTCTAAATATCCCTCCGGGCCCACGTCCACAACTCATTCTCATCCTAACCGGCGCTGCCACTTTAGAACGTTGTAGGATGGCTCTGCAGATAAGCTTCGGCAAGACACAAGGGCGGGAGGCGGAGGGGTCAGAGGCTGGCTCACAGCCTCGGGCCAGAGCAGGCAATGCATATTCTGCCTCTGGGCCCAGTGCTCGGAGACGGGGGCCCGGTCCAGACGGTTCTGTGTTCCCTCGCTTGTTTTCACAGATCCATTGAAACGCACACACGCCCTATTGTAGGCCCAGGCTCATACATCCAGCCTCGCACACATGACGGAGCCCGTCTGGCAGCAGCGGAGCCGCTCCGTGTTTGGAGTGAGAGTGAAAAATGAGCGGGGGACGTAAACACTGCTCTGAGTGGCTGTGGCAGTTATAGATTTTCATAAACACCCTTTCAGAGGCGTGTCAGCACTGCTGGAGCTACCCCTGAACAATGTGCACCGCATGCATTAATCACAGAGGGCAGAGGGGCTGCTGAGGGAGGACCCCCCTCCCTCCTCCCCCTCCCCGTGTGTGTAGCCTTGGGGAATGTGCCGCCATGTATGAATGTGCACAAGTGTGTTCACGTGAGTGTGTGTACGGTCTCTGTGAGTTGCACCCCCTTCACCGCACGGTGAGGAGGGTCCTCTGCTACCGTCCGTCTCCACACCTCCTCTGCCATCCTCCCGGTCTAGATGAAGCCATGGGGGGTGTTTCCTCACCTCTCGCCACGAAGAGAAAGGAGAACCTCAGGAATCAAAGGGAATCCCTAACACGACGCAGTCAAGTGAAAAAACAAGATAAGCTCGTCGGCATCATGTCGTTTCATTTTGTCTCATAAATCCTTTAGACTGCCACGTCGAGCCGTGTACGTGCCACTGAAACATCACAGACCGTGCAATAATTACCTCGGGTTTTGAGTTGAAAGATATCAATTATCTCCCCCTCAATGGGAAGGTTTATTCCTCCTCTGGAAACCGCTGGCCTGGATCCTACTGAGCACCTCTTAAACAGAGGGGTGGAGCGACCCGGGCCGACAGGTACCCGGGTGCTCCGAGATGAATGAGCTCGAGCTCTCATCGGAGAACCAAAAGAAGGATTGAGGTTCCCACAGTGAGGATCTCGGTCTGAGCCGCTGGGACTGCTCCTCACTCTGAGAGTCGTCATCCACACAACGTGCCTCTGAAGGGCAACAGGAAAGAAGCATGAAAAGCATTTTTCATGCTGTCAGGCATGATGTCCTCCCTGACGCCCTGCGGCGGGTTCAAACCCGCAGCGTCTGGCTCATCAGTTCCCAAAGCACACGCTCTACCACTGAGCTACCGCAGCCCATACTCAGCACTAAGGAATGGTGTTGAGTAGCACAGCCTGGCCCAGACCACACCCACGTGTGGAAAATACTGAGAAAGTTCCATCAGGACCTGGGAGCCCTGCGAGGGCTCAGTCCAAGTCAACCCGCTCTGAAAGAATGATGCTGAGACCATGGGCGAGCCGGGGACAGCCGTCTCCAGCGAGGGCACCGGCAATCCCCTAATGCGAGTGAGGCAAGAGCACGCCAGCTCTGTCTTGGATTACCGGGCTGGTCAACAACTGCAGTGTAATAACATTCGTGGCCAGGGGCGGTGATTGATAGGGCTCGTGTTCCTCGGGTGCCTGGGCCCAGCATCCGGGCCCCAAAGGCAGGAAACCAGAGGTTGGCGTGTCTGTGTCCACCTACCCACATCCTTGATGGATCTATAGGAAATCAACACGGGGTCCTACTGGAAGTCCATCCTGTTATGGAGACTCCGATGTTCCTCTAGCTAGCGGACGCCGTAGAGGCCTGTGTATGTGCTGCATGTCTTCCCTTCTCTCCACGTTCTCTCTGGACAGGAGGCAAGAGAAAGGCTGATTGTAACTCTGTCGATGGTGATTTCCTCAAAGCTGCTACGAGGAGTCTTCACCGATTACCAGTCCCAGTTTAATTCTGAAGCCTCCGCATGACCCACATAATGAAATGAGACCATCAGCGAGGAGATTTGACGTGTAATGAAAACCATGCATGGAGGCAGTGCTGGCTCAGCGGTGGAGCAAGTGCCTACAAGCCAGGCGTTGCAGGTTCGATCCCACTGCGGGCTGTCAGGAAGGGCATGCATCCTTCATCCTCGAGCTGCTCCGTGTCCACCCCCACAAGGTGGGGGCTTGATCGTGACGTACAACAGACCTCTCTCTGTCTCCCTCTCCGAGAAGGAAGGGGTCAAAATCGCAGGTGTCAAGAGGAGAGGGACCGGAAAGCCTGTTCAGGCCCTGTGGGTTACTAACAGGCGGCTGAGACCTTTCACTGCCTTAATTAAAGCCACTGGGAACCTGAACCAGGCAGGGCAGACTAGCAACAACGTCTGAAGTCATCATTAATGACAAAGCGGGGGCCTTGGGCTGCCCGTGTCTTAGTCCACCCGAGAAACAGCGGTGTGCCAAGGGAGGAGGGGGGGTTACTGTAAGGTCAAACGCTATGCATCTCATGATTACTAAGTTTGTCTAAATGAGACGCCATCGCTCGGATAAAATGGCTGCCGAAGGACGCACTGGAGACCTCTCAACAAACCCCGCCCCCAAAATAGTGCATTTACATCCTCCCACTGCAGAGTGTGAGGAGAGACGCGGTGGCTAATTTGCCAGTAAACATGTTCCCTCCACCGTTGCCATCAGCACATCTGGAAAGGTGCCAAATAAGAGCCTAGCAGGGGCGGGGAAAAGAAATCCAGGCTAATAACATGAGGAGACCACATATTTCATTCCGCGGAGCCAGGCTCATTTCCAGTGGCAGGGAACACAAACTGAAAACTGAAGGGGCCCTTGAAAGGAGCCCCGACTGAATTGGACTAATGAGAAGAAATGGAGATGGAAGAGCGGAGGAGACGAGCGGGAGGGAGAGCGCTAATTCAACAAATCAAACGTCTCTTCCTCTGCCCGGTGTCGCTGGACGGGTCCGGCCCACAAAGCCGGTGATTAATTAGTGCATGAATCTAGATGTCGTTATTTCATTAGAGCAATGGGAGAGCGCCACACCCGCTCCCCTCCTTTGTGGGAGATAAGATCCGTTGAAAATGTTAAAATGGAAAATAAAAGCCAGCCCTCTGGCTACTTTGCAGGGAAAGGGCGGGAGAACCGTGCAGTGCAGCTCCTCTGGAAAGTGTGGCATTTTCAATAATGCATGGCCGATTATTTATCTTGAAGTGAGAAACAATTCAGGCAAATTGCTCTCCAAAGTAAATTACGTTTACATCCGGCCCGAGGCAAAGGGAACCTTGGAGGCTTACAGACTCCGTGCAAAACTATCCAGGAGCTGAGGCGTCAGGAGCCTGCGGAGCTTTCAAAGAACAGTATCAATAAAACAACGCTCGAGCTCCGCTACGACAAAGAACACACAGAAAGGGGGTACAGCAAGTGTATCCTTTCTCACGACGCCCCCAAAGTCCAGGATGAGAGGCGATGTAGCTCGGGAGGTAGGGTGGTTCTCTAGGAACCGGGAGATCGATCCCCGCCCTCTGCAGAAAGTGTGTTGAAGTGTCTTTGAGCAGGATACTGAACCCGTAACTGTTCCCTGGGTTCTGCAGCTCGCTGCTCCTATTCCACCGGAAGGGTCCATGCAGAGGACGCATTTCATCGTATGCACAGAGACAAATGAAGAATGCTGCTAAATGAGACTCTGCTGCTCTGCTGCTGAGTGATGCTCATAATGGCACACTGAGGACGAGTCCATTGATCAGCCCTAAGCACTGTGCCATTGACAAACATTTCAAATACTCTTGATGGCCTTCTGACACTCTGACAAATGATGCTGCTCTGTCCAATTAGCATTAGTTATTGTGACAGGACCAGAAACCGCTCACCCCGCTGCATGAACGGCCCATTTGTTTCATTCCTACTCGCCACCATCGACAAAACACCGTAAGATGTCGATTGGCGAGACAGCAAATGCTACAAAAAAAATAAGAATACAGGGGACGTTGACGCCACTGCACTGGGGGACATGAGTTCCTCAACACGCCCCGGTCGAGTTCTCCCAGGATGCCTGGAGAGTCATTGTATCTGCAGTGTCACCAAATGACTCCTAAGTGTGCTGGGCGGGGGTCTGAGGAGGCAGGTAGGCCCTGATGAGACACCCGATTGATACTGGCATAAAGTTGGAGTTTGACTGGTTGGCTCTCCTGAAAAACACACCCAAGCAGTCGTGTTGGTGTGGAACAAAGGCAGGGCGACACTGGGTTGATGGGAGGATCAAGGAAATTGTGTGTTAACGTGGGGGACCAGATTCAAAGGGTCCCCATGCAGCACAAACGGTAGGATCTCAGGACAATGTCCCCGCCTGATAGGTCACCGATGCAAAGGGGTACATGAGGCCTAATAAAATGCATTACCATCACACCTGCAGAGACGCTCCTCCCCAGTACCAGCATACAATAGACAATACGCTTGGATCAGAGATTAGAAAATAATTGCATCGTTTGGTTTGGACCCACAGTGGGACGTCAAGAAGGGCATCCGGCCTTAATCCCTGCCGTGGGATGGAATGGAGACCTCTCCAGGACGTCCCCTCAGCTTTTTGCCCAAGGAGTGCTGGGAGAGGCTTCAGCTCGGCCCTGTAACCCCGGCTCTGGATAAGCGGTTGATAATGGATGGACGGATGGATAGAAACACAGTTTTTTCATCAATATACAAGACATTGCTGCATTATGTGGGACAAAGGCTCAGAATGCAGTCAAGGTCAACATAGACCTTGACAAGGTCAAGCCAAGGCCCTTATAAAGGTTATTAAGTAGGATGCAGCAGCAGCAGGAGAGCGAGCGGAGCGTCTCCTCATTCAGTGAAGTGGCTGTGGCGGACAGCAGCATGTATGCCTCTGCAAGTGTAAAACAAGTGACTTGTCATCAGCGAATAAAGCTTTGATTCATGTACTCAGAACACGGGGTGAAGAGACTTTCCAAGCGACAAGCACTTTTATTTAATTAATCACTTCTTCAATTCATAGCGAGCGGAGCCGCGGCGAGGGGAGGGAGGAAGTGAGAAGCGAGTCTACCATGAAGGTCTGGTGTTGAAGCACCTTTCTGCTGTGTGAGCTCCGATACCGGTCACACCGAGCCAAACCTCAGCCGCTCTCCCTGCTCCGCTGGGTTCAAGCGTTTCAACATTGTCACTGAGGAGGGCTGTGCCCGGTCTCACTTCCTGAATATATTAGATCAGACTTTAATTCAGACCTCAGAGCTGCTTTCACCGATTCAAACTTCACTTGCTGGTATTGGGCTCAATTATTGCTCCGCTATTCATTATTTATAACCCTGAAGCCCAGCGTGTGGCTGTTATGCCTCACCTCCTCCCTCTGTGTGCGAGGAGACAGGAGGGATGTGGCCCGCCTCATGTCAGTAAAGTGGCGTTTTGTCAGCTGCTCCATGCCGGAGGTTAGCCTGGGGAGCCGGCGGCCGCTGTGTCAGTGGATCCTGACAGCGAGCTGGACTTGGTTCAGGTCCTGTCATGTCTGACATTGTTTGATGTTTTTCTTTCCTCTTCCCCATCTCCAGTTCCTTCTTGTTCCTCACCCTCATGTGCCTGTGTGTGCGGTGCTCGAGGAACCGTCTTGGCCGGTCACAACTCCAGCCGCTGCAGTAGCACACACACGAACAAACACATCTCCAAGGGGCCAGCCCCCGACTCAACACGCCTCATGGCTGCATGTGTTCACTGAGGCCAACAGAGGGAGGGTCTGAGAGAGGGGAGAGACATACAGGGACACTCCTCTCTCTACCGTCACATACAGGAGGCCAAGCTATGGCCAACTTGACTGATGAAGAAACTGCATGTGTCTGCGGCGGACGTCCGACAGCAGATGAAGCCTAGCTACTGAGGGAGGATCTCTCTGGACGCTGCCTGGTGCGGCCCTCGTCACATCCTTCAGGTGGACTGACTTGCATTGACTTAATGATTTCTACCATCAGCATACACGTCAGCATATTTTAACCCGTCTTATTACAATGCCACGCACCGATCCCAGGGACCATCTCTCAAACAGCCAAGCAGTGTGTGCCGGTTGGGAGGGAGGTTCCTCCTTCCGTCTCCATATCTTCACATATATACTTCCCGTGTACAATGTGATATCGGCCTCATCCGGCTCCATTATCTCAGACTGTGTCGGAGTCTTCCTATTGGGATGCACGGCGCCATATGTGCAGCCTGCATACCGCATCTGTGGCCGGGTAATTGCCTCTCGATGCTCCTCGCCATCTCTTCTTTAAGCTCACGGAGCATCTCGGCACACTGCATTCACTGCCATAGCCACACACATGCCCCCAAGACCACTCTGAGAAAGTCTCCTATTACCATGAGGTGATGCGTGAGAGGCGACAATGGCCCGCGGGACATTGTTTTCGACAAAGCCAGACAATACTGCCCACGTCCATCCCAGGGGCTCCGTGTATAAAGACACCTATGGAGCTAAAGGGTAAGAGCAAACCACCAGGGGACAAACTGAAGCCTTAACCAGCTGTCCCCAACGTTAGCTTCATGATAACGCTTTATGGAGGGCGGCCTCTTCAGATGATACCATGCAAGCTGTATGTATTGGGATGCCCCGCGGTGGGTTCGAACCCGCAGCCTCTGGCTCGTCGGTTCGTGCAGCACGCAGTCTACCACTGAGCTACCGCAGCCCCCCGCGATCTCAAATCTGACGCTGACAATGACCCGCAGAGAAGCAATGTTTCTGTCTTTTCTTCCTCCTCCTCACCACATCGAGGCTGCATTACAGCGACGAGTTATTTGTTTGCTGCGGACTGACAGCAAATGTATTTTCCAGCTTTAAGGCCAGCGAATGGGGGGGAAGAGGGTAATGCAATTTCCATAAAACCACATATTGCAGCCGATGAAATCTGCTGTGCATGTTGTGAGGGCTTTATGAGAAACGTCGAGGTTTCCTCCTTCGGAATCTGAGACTCTGGGAAGAAGACGCAATGAGAGGGTGCTTCAAACTGAGATGGAAAACCAGATAACTGATAGGATTTGATCGTACTTCCTGTATATGTCCCTGTGAGAATCTTTTTATACTCATGTTTACCAAAGGCCACATCAGTAGCAAGACCACCACACACGGTACCAATGGATACTAGACAATACACTGTGGTGACCCCTGAAAAACATAAATATATATAATCATATAATAATAATAATAATAATAATAATCCTATCATTGTCATTATTGATGCATGGAGGTGAGCTCTACCAATCCTATGGTATCATCCAGTTTTCTGTGAGGGAGGAGGGCTTCTGTGGCCAACCCAGGCCATTTCTGCTATTCTTAATGCAATTTTTTACCGCAGTTTGGTTCCCGAAGGGGACGCAGCGTGAATTAATGCCAATTAAGTCTTGAAGCTGTAATGTTTACTTACATAATGAAGAACAAGAAATTATTCAGTGGACAAAATTAAAATGTGATTTCATGCATATGCAACTGTGGTTCCTTCTGACCGAGTTAACCGAGACGTTCCTTGATGATTTTCAGAATTAGCACCGCTAGTGAAAATGTATGTCACATCCATCAACCAGAGTAAACCACTGGGTAGTCATATCTAAAATTAGTCTCCACTCTCCCTAATCAAAAAAATATTTTGTGTGGTAGGTCAAAGGTCAAGCAGCAGAAATACAACCACGGTTCATAGATAGCAACCAGCAGAAGACACGAACCAGGATGAGGAGACCCATTCCTCACAGAGCCACACTGTGGCTCCGGCTGGTTGTGTGTCTGCAATAATGAGGTGACACATTTCATAATGGATTAGACAGCTGACTGCCCTCCTCAACACCAACTCTTGTCCAGAAACACCCAAAACACATTCAAATAATGTCAAACACACAACGTGACAGCGTTCAGGGCCATTTTAAACTTGACCCGCTCTGCCATTGTTGTTCTTCCTGCAAGAATCAGGATGTTTTCACACGAGGCAAACTGGTTGGAGGGTTTAGAGACAAAACCAGAGAGACCAGTCTGGACATGTGTGGAGGAGAGATGCTGGTATACTGGGAGAAGGATGCTGAATATGGAGCTGCCAGGCTAGAGGAGAAGAGGAAGACCAAAGAGGAGGTTTATGATGTGGTGAGGGAGGACATGCAGGTGGTTGGTGAGACAGAGGAAGATGTAGAGGACAGGAAGAGATGGAGATGATGATCTGCTGTGGAGACCCCTGAGCCCTGACAGGAGGAACCAAAGTGCCAAAAGTAGTGGTATCAACAGGAGACTGATACAGTCCTAATCTGAGTCCCATAACCTATGAACAGCTGTGTGCATTGGCTTTCACCACAAAGGTTGCACCAAACATTAGTGCTGATGGACGGAAGCTGACGTGATGAAAAGCCATGGAGTGATGGTTAAGAAGAAGAGACGGGGGAGGAGAAATACCCCAGTGGAGAATCAATGCAGGGACAAAGAGGAAGAACAGAGGATGAGCAGATAAACACAGAGGCTTTCCAAAATGGATGGAATATGATAAATGCAGAAAGACAACGACAAAAAAGCATGGTGGTGGATATGGAGGAGGGGGATGTGCTGCTTTGGTCTGTCTAGATGCCAGCGCCACGTCCAAGACGCACAAACCTGTTTTCTTTGACCGGCTCTACCTCTGTATTCAAAATGGCAGGTATGGTCACACGGGGTTACTGTGCAGATAACTGACTGAATATTCACAAAGCAACACGTAGTTCAAAACCTATCAGTCAGTGATCAGGACACAGGGCTCTATGTCATATTTGGACCTGGACCTTCCATTTAAAGAGCATCCTTGAAAGTCACCACGTCAACCACAAAGCCGATGCTTTTGGACACATGTGCCATCCATCACTGAGACACCACATGGCCCGCACAGCTGCAGTGTAGTGCAGCTGGTTTATAGAGAGACAGCATGCCTGAAGTCACCTGCTCTGGAATGACATCCCACTCCCCGGCTCTTCGGTTTCAATCCTTCCCTCACCATGTCTCACAGGACAGAAAGGAGTGCATTATCACAGTGAAAAGGGATCTCACCCACAACCCCCCCACTGCAAACTGAGGGCCAGGGACCATAGGGGGAGGGGGGGTAGAGATAGAGAGAGAGAAAGAGAGAGCACATGCTTGACTACTTGGCATGAACATGTGGGTGTGGGTAGAGGCAGAGAGGGGGGGGCATGACTGGGGAATGTGCACCTGCAATTTCTCTCACTTGAGACAGTTGGTCTTTTGTAAGGTCTTCGGCCTGGACCCCATTGCCACAGGGAGATTGCTCTCTGCCTTCTGGATAGAGAATTGTTACCCTACCATCCTTAGCACACCAAACTAGCCACAACCACAACCACAAGCCCTTCTTCTCCACCCTGACCAACCTAATGTTTATAGGTGCGTCAAGGGCTTATCTGAAGTCGGGTCGCGGGGGGTCATATCCCCACTCTCACTGGGCAAAGGCAGGGAAACACCCTGGACAGGTCACCACTCCATCGAAAGGATGTTTTCAAATTTAAAGTTGTATCTGATGGAGGGATATTATGCTATTCCACAGTTCTATGTGTTCTCTTTGGTGGCCTATTTGCAAATATTTGAATGTTTTCCTGGTCAGAGAACGGTCGGTTATAGCCATACAGGCTGTGTGTACAACACCCCATGGTCACCCAGCCTGACACAGGCTGTTTGGGCTTCTGGTCTCTGCTGTCTCTTTAAGCCACCCCCTCCAGTTCCCTGTACCAAGCAAGCTCTGTTGTGATTGGCCAGCTGCTTAGAGCGTGTGGGGAATCACTAAGGCTAGATTTATTTGACTAGCTTTGTCTGGCATTTCATCATTAAGTACACTTCTGAGAAGCTTAGGCAAGAAATAAACTGCACGTTTCTCGGACAGCTTTACAAAAATCAGTGGTGAATGAAAAATTTGCTCAAACTTTTTCCGAGTTGAGAGCCTCCACAAACTGGCGACCGGCTGGCTAGTGGTGCCCAAGGACCACGCTGAGCTGGAACCTCGCTCAAGGAACCAGTCTTGTAGACAGGAGGCTTGTATTTCTGTCTTTAGGAATGGTTTGTTTAAATATCAACAAAAAAAAAGTCTATTATGAAATGGACAGAATTTGAGATTACCTCCCGTGTTCTCCTGTATGGTGTTTTGATTTATAACAATAATAAGAACTACAATTATAATAATAATCATCATCATCATCATCATCCATAGGGTTAGTGATTATGTCAGGAAGGGCAACGAAGTGGTCTATACCTTGAGAACTGCTCTCCATCCGTTTGGGCTTGCTTTTTTCATATGAGCTCAGGGCTTCGTGTCAAGTCAAGTCAAGTTTATTTGTATAGCCCACAGTGTCCTGTTCAGGTTTTTAAGACTCAACCCTTTCCCACAGAAAAAACTGCAGTGCATGAACGACATGCTACAACATATGATTCCTGGTCCCTCCAGAAAGCGTTTCGAAGTGTCCTTGAGCAAGATACTGCTCCCCGAAGTGCTCAACCCCTGAGATGGAGTGGTGACTAGTCCAGGGAGTTTCCCCACCCTTCCGCCCAATAAGTGCTGGGATAGGCTCCAGTATAGCTGCCAGATGAGACTTTTGATAAGCAGTTGATAATGGATGGATGGCTGGATGGAGGAATGACATTATAATTACACCTTTGTACCCCTCACCACGCTACAAACTAGAAGCCTCAAGGAGTCGAGGCGACGAAGCGGAGGAGCTGCTCTCACCCTCTCTCTTCCTCATGCCCTGCCCCTCCCTTCCTACTCCATCCTTTTATTTTAATGAGAGCACAATTAATAAGGAAATGAAGCAGATTCCCAACGGGACCCAGGCCTTCTACAATAGAGGCCTTCTTTTGTCAATGGCGGTATTGAATTCCCCCACAAGGCCACTCTCCAGTATCTACCCCCCCTCTCTCTCTCTCTTATTCTCATGGT
>OMLC01002944.1:0-10184 GCA_900302585.1 Regalecus glesne
GTGTCCTTTGCAGCAGACATCTTGGGAGAAACTGGTGGTGTGGTTTTAGGCTCATCCTGAACAGCTGATGTTATCAATGTAGATGCAGAGCTGAGGAAGGACGAACCAAAGCCAAACATCTTCCCAGTCACCGACTCTGTAGGCTTTGTAGCATCAGGTTGTTTTTTAGGACTTCCAAAGCCAAAGAAACCTCCTGACTCCTGCTGTGTAGCTGAGGTATTGCCACTCTGCTTTTCCCCAGTCCGACCCATTTGATCTGGTGGTTTCTGGGGTCCAGATGTTTTCTGGCCTTCCTGTCCAGCTCCCTGACTAGGAGCTGGGCTGCCTTGTTTTTGTCTCTCTGGTCCTTTAGCAGTGTCCATCTTTGCTTGCTGTGCTGCTGATATAGATGGTTTCCTTTGGGGGGAGCCTGGCGTGAGGGTCTCATGTTTGGAGGGGGAGGCAGGGGTTGGTGTCTGTTTTTGGGCAGTAACAACTTTGTTAGGTGAGGGCTGGGGTTTTGTCAGCGGAGGTCCGGTGGACTCAGAAGCTCCGAGGGCTCTCTGCATCTGACAGGTCAGACAAAGCCACTCTTTCCCCTGTGCAAAGATAAATGTTAGTTTTACCATCCTGAATTAATTAAGATAAAATCCATCCTACTCAAAAGGCTTGCATCCTGACAACAAATCAGGATAAGCTAAATAATTTGAACAGTAGTTCAGATTAGGGTTGTGACATTTACCCATGTACACACTCATAAAGGGCAAATGTTAACAAAAAAAATTCAATAATTTTGAGCATTTGTTTTTATTTTACCTTAAGCCACATGCTCGGTTAAAATAATAATAACAAAAAATATTATTATTATTATCAATCAAGGTTCACTCATAAGTAAATATAGGATTTGAAAACATATCAGTTCATATATCCAAGTGCTTTCAATTTTAAGGCATCTCTTCTTCTATGTTGAACTTTAAATTTGCATTTAGATTGTATTTTTCTGGTGTTTTGTTGATATTTACGAGGCTATAGAGTTTAAACATATGCTATGACTTGATTTATGTTGCCTAAAAAAAACAATCCTCCCTTAGCGGGCCTTCTTTTGCTCTTAACAGTTAAATGCAAACACATTAGCAAAACATGCACATTTACTGTGTTATACCACAAAGAAAGAAATAACATATCTTCTATATTTAAGGAAAACAAACATCCATCCATCATCAACCGCTTATCTGGAGTCAGCTCATGGAGTCATGCTGGAGTCTATCCCAGCACTCATTGGGCAAAAGATGGAGAAACACCCTGGACAGGTCACCATTCCACCACAGGGCTTGCGTATTTATCAAGTGCTAGCGTACCAGTACATAAGATTACTTTGCTGGACTGACTGATAAGTGGTGACCAAGTGTCAACACACTGACAATCTAAAATAGTCTTTGACAAGGTGATACAACAATCAATTATTAATGTGGTGAAAACTAATAAGTCAGGGGCAGAGATCAAATGAAATTATAGCATCCAGCAATGTGTGATGACATCCAAAGTTCTATGAATATTTAAACTGATATCAATGGAGATAAACGCGGCCATCTGATACAGAGCAGATCTAAAATACACTGGTGGAAGTGTCTACTTACTGCAGAGTCGGGCGGACTGAAGCCACACAAGCTGCACACTTCAGCTCTACACTGTGTGCAGGTGTTGTGGTTCGGTGGGTCCTTGGTATGCATATTAAGTTCTGTGGTGTTGCACACCGGGCACAGGGGTCTCACGCCTGCTCTCGACTGAGCCCCGGCTTGACTTCGTTCCTGTGATGTAGGTCCTGCCTGGTTCTTGGTAGCCGGGCCCGGTCCCTTGGGACCTTGCGGCTGAGGCCCTGATTTACAGGAGGACTGTTGCTGGGATGTAGTCCGGGGAGAGCCCTGCGTCTGTTGTCCAGCCTTAGCTGGACCTTGCTGTTGTACTCCACCCTTCGGTCCAACTTTAGTTGAGCCTTGTTGTTGAGGGCCAGATTGTTGCATCCCAGTCTTGGCTTGTTGTGGTCCAGCCTTGGGAGGAATTTGCTGTCGTGATCCCTTTGGAGTGTCCTGTTGTGCTCTACCCTTACTTGTGATCTGTTGAGCTCCAACTTTGGGCGAACTTTGCTGCTGTGGTCCACCTTTAGGTTGGCCCTCAGGCTGTGGTCTGCCTTTTGGAGAAGCTTGTTGCCCACCTGGCTTGGGTGGGTGCCCGGCCTGTCCATTACCCTGCATCTGGGATTCTTCTTGTTTATGTGGACCCTGGCTCTGCTGCTTGGGGATAGGCTGGCCTGATTTCTGAGGCCCCTGAGGGGTGGGTTGTGAGCCTTTGATGGTGCCTGCTCCTCGTTGCTGTGCTCCAGATGGTTTAGCCCCCTGTTGGGGAGATGCTTTCTGTTTCTGATCTCTCTCACCATCTTCCCCAAACAAGCTGAACTTGTTCACAGCGGAGGATACAGCGTTGAGGGGGTTGGCCCCACTAAGGAAATTAGAGGAGAACATAGTGGGGTCCTCTTCTTCCTCTTCCTCACTGGAGCTGGAGCCTACAGGACTGTCCGAGTCAGAGCAGGAGCTAGATCCACTCTGTTCTGGCTCTCCTGCGGAGGCCTGAGGGGGGACTGAGGTAGGAGCTGAGGAGTGAGCATCTACAGCCCCACCACTGCTGCTGCTGTTGCTGCTGCTGCTCCCTGGACTCTCCTCTGGTTCAGCATCTACACCAGACTTCCTACAGGCATTTGAAACAGACAGACAGAGAAGGCAGGAAGACAGAAAGAGGAGTAGAAATTGGAGATAGAGAAGAAGGTAGTTTGACATGACAGACATAAGATGAGGGAAAAGGAGAAAACAGACGATTAGGATTTCAGAATTACAACTTAGCGATATTTTGACAATATATATTCCCCCGCAGACAACAGTGAACAGCTGATTTAAACAATAAACGTGGATTTCACCTCGTTTCCCTTAAATACCACGCAACACGGATCGAATCCGATTGAAATCTCTTACAGCTAATATAGTATATCCGTATCACACCAGTACGTCATAACACACGAGTGGTACCATCAACTCCCACTTGAACCATCGGTGCTATACACCCATCAGTGCACCTAACCAAAAGCCCAGATGTAAGTCTGAGTGTGGCTGTAGAACATGTGTGCCAGCTAAAACGATCATCAAGTGACCCTTAACTGTTGCCTCTGTTTAAACCCAGCCGCTGCTGATTCGGCTTCACCACTCAGTGACTGCTGCGTTCAGCACCGCGGACAGCACCCCACGGTCATCCTCTCCCACCGAGGCACAGGGGCAAGCTAGTGCTCTCTGGGTGGACTGGCTATTACACAATCACTTCAAGTCACCACTCAGCGAGGTCATTCTTATCCAGACACCGTCCTTTCATTGGTTTGTTTTATAACCAAGGTAGCTCCACTACCGAGGAAACCCCTCCTCTTGTCCTTTAAAGACACTTCGATCGTTAAATAACCCTTGCAGAAGTTAAAGTCGTTGGGGGAGTGTCACACAGAACGTTGGTGTTTCTTTAAAACGTTCTTTACCAACATGTGAGTAAGCAAAGCAAATAGCCTGCCCGGGGCTTGATGGAGAATCCTTAGGGCACATCTGGGTGGGTGTGGGGGAGCATCAAATAAACCACGAGGGTCAATGTTAATATTTTCCTATCAAAATCACCACAGTTTATAACTTATAACGTAAGAAGTTCAATACAGGCGAGTGATCAGCAGTAATCCCAGCATGTGCACCCGTATTTGGACGTGGACGTATAAGGTCAGTCAACGATGACCAGGGACGGTCACTAAAGGCGGGATGATGATGATATAACCATATAATCTAGTCGTGATTTTTCAAGGAAAGCCGCACACGACCTCCAAATTACTCATCTTAGTCCGCAGAGGGGGACGGAGTGACGGCTGTTTCCAACAGACGGATTAATCGTCAAGTTGAGATGTAAAATTGACATTACCGGGGGATGCCCTTGATAAACACGCTGACCTGACTTCAGAATGAACTATTTCACGTCTCCCATAACTGTCCGGAATAGTCTAACACGCACCAAATCGCTGCGGACTCCAAGCAAAGCCCTGTCATAGGTGGCTTCCCCCCATCTGTAATCCGCTCTGTGTCGCCAATCTTCTCCTCCCACCCCTCAGCCGTGAATCCTTCACCCTCCGCGGTCACAATGTCAAACGGCAAAAGACAACCGTCGTCTCGGTGATCCTGCGTGAAATATTACCTTTCGGCATGTTGTCGCAAGGGAACTGCGTCCCCATCTTCGCCTGAGACCGCTCGGATTCTCCCCGTTCGTCTCGTATCTGATCGCCGTGGGATGGAGGGCACAGGGCAGCCAGAGTGAGCAACATCCACTCCGCCTCCCACACCACTGCGCAGGCGCCACATGTGACAGGTGATCACAATTTATCATGCGCGGAAATTGAAATTAAAGGGACAAGACGATTTATTTCCACAGTCAGTTTCAAGACCCCAAAATTATCCCGCCGTACGCTCTTTTCCCTCGATGTCGACTCAAAACGCGATGTCAGCTGTTTCAGGCCAGTTTAGGAGGGATGCTGACAGCTGACTGCCAGATGTAATATTATTTCCGTGTTGCACCGGACATGCCCAAGCTGGTTCACTGTCTGCCATGCTGGTCTGTTGTCACATTTGCATGTGTCAAAACACTGTGGTCTGAACGTCTGGTGAAAGGTACACTGCGTGTTTCACCCCAATGTAGCTCTCTCTCTCTCCTCCCTCTCTACCCTGTCTCTCCACCCCACCCACCCTCCTTCTCCCCCTCTCTTCTATTTTTCACTCAGATTTTTTGAAATGGTGAAAAGTTGAAATTGTTATAGATCGATGTCAATAAAGGCTATCTTAAATTTTAAAGTTTGTCTGTCTCTGTAAGCCTGTCTGTGACTGTCTCAGACACAAACACACACACACATACAGCAGATGTACAGCTGGATGTAAACACAGGTTATCGCTCAACCTCAGCTGGTCACCGGCCTTCTGCGTTGGGGGGGATGTTTACATATCTCTTTCAGGTGGTTGGCTAAAACAACATCGGCAGTCATCGGTCTTATCAGCATTTCAAGCTCTCCGGTGGATCGGCTGCTTTTCAAATATACAGCATCTTCTTTTACTCAGCAGGCTGTCTTTCCATCACATTCTTAACAGTGCGGGTGGGTTGACCCAAAAGGCATGCAGTCCGAGTCAGTATGCAAAACTAGTTTTAAGACAGCCCACATGAGCAAACAAGTAATCAATGGATCTCCATGTCATCATTGATATCATCATTATTATCATGATCTTATTCTAGGGGCCACGGTAGCTCAGTGGTAGAGCATGTGGGGTTGTTGCAGATTGAAACCCACCACGATGCATCGGCTAAGGGATTCGGCCCTCATCCAAGTCCATGTCCACCCCAACAATGTGTGGCCTAATAGTGACATACACAAACGGAACTCTCATCATTATTTCCTTATTTCACTCTCTTTTGCCTCAGCTTATTAATCTGAAAACCAAATTGCATTCTCTCAATCATCAATCTCTGAGTGATCTCTCCGATCACTTTCCGCTTCAGGCTCACGGAGCACCCTGGACCAGTCTGGCACTTTGTGCTGACACAGTCACAGCTCTGTATACTTTAAGTTGAAATGTTCATGACTCAGCTGTCTCTGTGAATACAGCCAGGAGGTCTGTCTCCCTGCTCCAGGCACCAGTCAGTGGGTTTGTATGACTTGTTCCTGTCATCTGGCTTCTTTGCTTGGGGCATGGGGGAAAGAGGGTGAAGAGGCTCTGCTGTGGGCCTCGACTTAAATCCCAGATTAAAGTTGTGTGCGGAACACATGTAGCAGGACAGCCTCCCCACACCCAAAGCGGTGGAGACTCAACAGTCTGACAGGTGCGCATCTCCCTCCTCCTTCACTGACCCTGTTGCTCCACCAACTCTCCCAGAGGAGATGCTCTATGGAATGTGTGTGTTATGCAGAAACAACTTGGGAAATCTTCCAATATCACAGTGATGACAAACTGTCGCCTGCCGGGCCTCTCTTCTGACCAGGTCCCATGCATGGCTTCGAAGAGTGCCTCTTGTGTTGCCTTGCAACAAACAGGCTATTTCTGAGCCACTGCCTCTCATGGGAGAAATATGATGTACATGTTCTGCAGCTTTTTCGAGGACAGAAAAGGCCACAGAGCCAAAAAATGAGCAGTTATTAAGAGGCACAGCACAGTCCCCGAAGAGATAAAGTGGCATTAGAGAACATTTGATTGGTTTCTCGGAGCCTTAACCTTAAAACGGTTGAGTGAACATGGTGGTGGTCCTGCTAGAGTGAACCAGGACACGGAAAAGTCAAAGCGACACGAGGGGATGCAGAGGACGCTAGGAGGCTAATCATCTCTCAGCCAGTATGTGCAGACCGCTCATCTTGCATACGGGAGATAATACTCCAGCAAGGATTACGGCGATCACAAAGGAAAAAGGCTTTCTATTCAATTTCCATACGGACGCGCACAAAGTGAGGGGCGTTCACAGGACGCCTGTCAGGAAGGGGGCGTAGAGGCGTGTGTTGGAGGGATCCCTCAGCGGAAACCACCAGCTTTGGCTTTGACACATACACCAGAGAAATTCATAAGCAGAAGTCTTAATCTGGATAAGCAAAGCCCGGGGCTCCGCTGCAAACACTTAGGCTTAGAATACTTAGTAAGCTAAGACCACTTATATCCACCCTGTCCTTACAATCTAATTATGTCACATCTCATCACTGCACACATCGAGCTCGATCCCTCTTTTTTTCCACTACGTTCTTTGGTTGTGGGATAATATAGGACAGGACTGCCGAGAAGTACACAACACCACCGGACCCAATGTCGTGGTTCATGGGGGTAGAATGGTTGTAGTGAAGAGGCCACTCACCCACAGGACAAATAGCAAGTTTTTACGGTTATAATCCACGGCGATGTCCTCCATGTTTGCCTGTGCGCCGTGGTCTCCCTATCACTGGTGGCGGGATGATGACGTTAGTTTTGTGCGACAACAGGTATGGCCGTGATCGTTGCGAATGAACAAAGGCTATTCCTACTTCCTCAACAAAAGTGTTATCATCCTGTTCATCGACCATTATCTAATCTATAGGAGGAATATTTTAGAAAACAATGAAAAACAAAATGATACGAAGACTGCTATTGGAGATATAAAGGGGTTTAAGCTTGTGAGGGCTCACCTAGATGGAAGCTACTGGGAATGGTCCTGCTCTCCCATTGCTACCAGGCCTAGCTCTGGGAGACCAGGAGAGAGCAGCTGATAGCCACATCCAATCAGCCACCAGCTGCAGCTAGTCTGAGATCAGCCTAAACGAGCCAGAAAGACCAGGACTTAAGGAGAGGAGGGGGCTAGAAACGTGAGTACAGCTTGTTGAAAAAGGAGAAGTGGCTTTTTGACTATATTCTGTGATAGAGATATTGAAGGAGGTGTGAGCCCCACCAACCAGATAGTGGAGTGAGAGATGGACCACTGACAAGGCCAGCAGATTAAAAAAAACGGCTTGCTACCTTGTTTCTATCTTGTGTCTTACTCCCTTTCCTTTCTGTCCTCCGGAGTGACCCCGTTGAGTCTCCCCCCACACTGTAAAGAAGGGCCCCAACCAGGACGAACCTCAGCTTGATTCAGCCCCCTTTGCTTCCCCCACTGTCTGATCAATAAAGTGTATTTAAGTTCTGCAGCTCTACTCTCTCCCCAGCCAGCATCCTCCCCAGACAGGGCACCCACATCTGTAATTTCATGGGACTATCAGAAGGTAAAATAAACTATCAACTGCTTATGACAGCGAGCAACCCACAGATCTGTGAGCTATTATTACATGTCCTTCTCTTCTCTCTTCTCTCTCTGTATATCAATCATACATCATCCAACTTTTCATCATCACGAGACACACCGCCAGCCCTCTTTCACCCACACAAAAGACTCAAAACTGTAAATAACCACCAGGCCTGAATCATCGATAATTCTACTCATAGACCACGTTAACCGTCGTGTCTTAGATGGCAAATTGTACACGTGCTTGTCCCGATTTCTCTAACTTCCCATCAAGGGATGTGGTAAAACTAACCTTAAAAGAAAACAGCTTCTGATACTATATCTCACCTACCTGCTGTCCTTAGATAAAGCCTAGAAACACCCTGAACAAAAAAGCCACTTATAACAAATTCTGTTCTCATAATGAAATGTGTCCTCTGCATTTAACCCATCATATTGTATAGGGACTGACTTCAGTTCTTTTTCCTATTGCCTACCTCAGGGGCACAGGCAGGAGTGTTAACCCTGACGTGAATGTCTTTCTGATGGTAACCGGAGGAACCCGGAGCACCTGGAGGAAACCCAAGCAGAAAGGACCTGGGATGGGATTCAAACCCAGGACCTTCTTACTGTGAGGCAACAATGTTAACACCATACCGCCAATGTCTCATTAGTATTAGTGCCAATGTCCTATTACTCATGATGAGGAATTCTGCTTTACTCACAAGTCTGAAGTCCTGCACACACAAATCGTGATTCAAAAACAGATCTCCATGTGTGTGCCTATGTCCATATGGAGATGGAACAAACCATCTCAAACACATTTGAGGGCACATCATTTCTGACAGCTACCCACACGGCTACGCGCCCCTGTTTTTCCGCGACATTGCCTTCCTGCTCACTTGAGCATACCAAGACAGGGAGACATTTGTACGCATTTGTATTCTTCTCAGAAATGTTGTCTGGCTCAACACCATCACCTCCTTTATCCTTTTTTTTCAATTTCTCACTCACTCACTCACTCACTCTCGCTCTCTCTCTCTCTCCCTCACCCTCTGTCTCTCGCCCATGCCGAGATGCACACACAGCCACTGAGCTCAAAAGTAGCACTTGTCTCATTTTCATTTTAATTAAGCGGAGACATCGTACGGGTTGGTGGTGGTGAGGTGGGGGTAAAGCGGCGTCGGAGCTCTAACTCCCTCAGCCATAATTCTCAAAGATGAGACAGCAACTTCAACAGAGCATGTTTACCATGCGTGAATGGCCAAATAGCAAACGCCTCTTTCCTAAAATTGATTCGATACAGAGTTCACACCACGTCTCAGAAGCAACCCACCTCTGGCGTCGACTCTTGAGGAAGGCAAAACAGTTTTTCCCTGGCATCTTTCAGAGCTGGGACGGCGTGGAGCTGTGACCTGCATGGAGGTGTGTGTCCGTGTTCTCTGGGTCTCTAGGTCTCAGAGCCTACGAGTGTTTGGCAGGGTCACTGTGTAATCTATACAGTAACCTGATCACACACACTTTGCCGCTGTCATTAAATTTACATATCTGCCCCGAGGAGGGGAAAATATGGACCCACCATACTACTCTCCAAATGGATCAGTGCTGGTGACACCGAGAGCACAGTGGAAGTTCGTGAAAAGGGAATTTTTTTCCCTGAAAGTGATTGAGTATCAATATGTTAGCGAGCATGCCTCATGCCTTGACCTGTCAGATTTTTGTTAAAAGCTTGTCGGACGAAGAGGAGGAACGAGAAGTAACATATGGCCGTGTTCAGCATGGCTCTCCTCTCGAATATCTGATTGCTCTTGGAGGGACTTGGAGAGACCTGTTGTTCCCCGCGCACCACAAAAATCCCAATGCTGCGTCTGACTGACCGATGACTGGGTTGGGTCAGACTGTGCACGATATGCTGGTACGGTTACCGGGCCTTTCTAGTTTCCTGTGACAGACGTGGGCCTTCCAGTGCCTTCTCTCTCCCTGGTGTCACTGAGTGTTCACACAAGGACTCTCATGCCATCCCAGATCATCTGTTTTCCTGACGAGTGACCAGTCCTATCTGGCAAACTAAAAATACTCTTAAAGGAACAGCACCAGCCGGGACCTCAGCATGACCTCAGCTTTCAATTTCCACACCATCATCCTTATCTTTACTTCCCTTCTGTTATCTCCGCTCTCTCACCATCCCCTCCCTTTGCCCACTCCTTTCCCGAGAGAATTCCGAGGATGATGTGGTTCACGCCTCCTAATCCTCCCGCAAATCAGGAGCTAGCAGGAAATCGCTCCTGATCTCCGGTCGGGGCGGTCAGCAGCAGCTGGAGAGATAACAGAGAGGGATTGCAGCATAATCAGCATTAAGATGCAAACGAAAAGCAGGGATG
>OMLC01002946.1:9114-20330 GCA_900302585.1 Regalecus glesne
ATATATATATATATATGAGTTCGAATGAATGGCGTTGAAAGTGGGTCTATCGATATTAGCATAACTTCTTTTCAACTATAGACAATCTGAGTTTCAATGGTTATCGCCAAATCTTAATATAAAATCAGTTATATGCTAAGTATAGAAAAAATAAAAAGTGACAAATGTTAATTTATCGTATCACAAATACAAGTAATTGAAATAAAACTGCCTCAGGAGGTGAGCTGCAGTATGCCCAAAACCTTATTCTGAGCCAACATCAATAGATCCAGTATTGAAAGATATTCTTAGTGAAGTCCTACACAGATAAGCATTATGACAAGGAAATATTAAACATCAAAAGCAGCGGATTAGGCTATTTCTCAAATCCTACAGCATGTTAGTTGCTCCATGCTTGGAATGCCAGTCTTACCGTGATTGCTCACTTGTCAATACAAAACACTACAATAACTTTGGGCTGAATTTCATCACATGTGGCTGTTGCTCTGAGTTCTCCTTATCTAAGTAGGCTACCAGCCTTTCCTCCTAATGGCCTTCCCCAATCAGATAAAGCAGTCTCTGTTTTAAGTCCAGTGGTTAAACGATTAAAGCAAGCAAAGAGGGCTCTCATCTGCATGTGCTCTACTTCCCATACAATCCCTACAAGCACAACCATCTTCATATTGTCACTACCCCCACAGAAATTGATGCTTGGTCTAAGATCCCTGCTCACTCCTGATAATTCGTGTTCCGGTATTTTTACACGATGACTTTCTTTACCCTCGTCCTGGTATTTACAGTGATCTACACATCCTACATAGAATGTAGAATCTTGGTTTTGATGAGTGGGTTCTCGGTTGCTTTTGAATAATTCAAGCCAATATATTCAGCTTTCAATCCAGATTCAAAACTCCAGGCTGAGCTTTTCAGACACACAGTCACATGTGTCGTTCCACAAATCAACAGCATGGGTGAAGTGCCACATCTTCGAGTTACTCACCTTAATTGAAGCTCAAGACACAGCGTCTGATACAATAAGTACTCCTGGTATTGAAGAACAAACTGAAGGACTTGGGCCAAGACTTCTGAAGAAGACCAAGAACCCTATTTAGATTTAGGACACAAAAGCATGTAGCCAATTAGTCAATATGTGCTGAGTTTACTACAGAGGTATGCAGTCACTCCTGAATCTTTACACAAATTGCACAAACTTGAGCAGCCAGCGTAAAACCTCGACACATTGACACGGTATGTTCTTCCACTGATAACAGTCACTGGAGTCTCTAAGGAGAAAGATAAAGCAGCAGATGACGCCTTGTTAACGGAAACCCAACCAGCATGAAGAGTAACTGCCACACGTGTTGAGCAACCATAGGAAACTTATTTTGACCAGCTAGCACCACATAATAACTGGACAGACGTGTAGAACTCAGCAGCTGGCTCTCCAATCGTATTGACTACGACTGTTACAACAAACAATGCCACATTACTTTTTCAGTGCCAGAAATGAAAAAAGCGGTGGATCACAAAACCATGTTCAATTTTGCTAGATTAATTTAATGTGATCTTGCCATGTAATACCAGGATGATCCATGACGGGTAATGATGAAATGTACAATAGGCTCATCTCTATAAATATCAAATTTTAAATGGACTTATTCTCATGTAGCGCTTTTCTAGTCTAGCGGCCAATCAAAGCACTTTACAATGAATAAATCACATTTACCGAGCTACGCGGTGGGATACGAACCCCCAATGGCTGACCCCCAGGCGTCCACTTGCTGGCTCCTCATTGTAAGGAGCAGGGATTCCACTTTGTTAATAACTGGTCTTCTTTCTAGGCCCACCCTTACCTACTGAAAGCTAATGCTATTCACCCTGCGGGGACAGGCACGCTCTTGTCAAACAATATAGATAGCTATCTACATTCAGTTTGACACTGAGCACTTCTCTTCCAGCAGGTCACAGGTGATTAGAGAGCCAGCAAGGTTAAACCTAATATGGGTGTGAAGTCAACTAGTCTAGTTAGCACGTGTAGTCAAGGACTTGGTCTGTAACTTTGAGACAGTCTCCCTTTCCTGTTTTACTGCTCCCAAGCTCTACTCTCCCAAATATGTGCATTGTAATGTATAGATAATCATTCTCACCACTAGTGGGGATGAAATGTGCAATAAATCCACTAATAATATACAGACCCAAACATCTAATGTTATGAAGTATGTGACCAAACATCATTCAAAGTCTAGGTCTTAAAATGTGTCAACAGATAATATAAAGTGTCGGATTCTAATTAATATTTTCTTTATTAGTAGTTCTAAAGTTCTGCCTACTACCGACTGCTTCAACGAGATGCCTTACTAATTAACAATCTCATTCTTGACCATGGTTTGGACATGATCGGGTTATGTGAAACATGACTGAAATAAAACATCTCCGTCCTTTAAATGAAGCTTCCCCAACTGACTCTACGTCAGTCGGGCCAATCAACAAGGTGGGGGTGCTGCCTTACTATTCAAGTCCATTATAGAGGTGACTTTTAAACTTGTTAGGCTTAACTTAAATCTTATTTTAAGTCAAGCTCCCTCAAAAGTCCTAAGGAAAGGTGCAGTATTAGAAGGAATACGTTGAGTAAGTTACGAAATCTCTTGACCTCTTGTTGACCGAGATGGCCGCTCCACAAGAGGAATTTGGAGCTGATGGATGAAGTCCAGTTGCTCAAGAAGCAAATCAAAGAAAAAGATAGAAAGATGACACCTCTGCAGAACCAAGTGGCTGGTGTTGAAGAGCCCACCTGGATAAATAACCTGATCATCATCAGCTTAAAGACTGGACAAGGGACCCACACAGCACCAGCCCCTACGGACCACATCGCCTGGAGAGGGGCCAATGCCTCCCAGGTTGAGAGAGAATCATTGGAATATCCGGTGGTTGGCTTCCTGGATAGCAAAGGCTTTTCTTCTGACGGCACCGACATTGGCTTGTCACACCCTACCCGCTAAAAGCAAAAGTGCATACCCAGCTATAATTATTTGCTTCAGCAGCAAAAAGAAAAAGCAGGAGCTATTCAAAAATGATTTAAATTCTAGAGGTCTGACTTGCACAAAAGTGAAACCTCACCAATAAAAATGTGAACATTGCAAGGGGAGCATGCGTACTAAAGAGACAGAGACAGATCCAAGAGACATGGACATCAGACTGCCAAGTATTCATTAAGCTGAATGGATCACCAGCAGAGGCAGCTAAAGGGGCTTATCATACCGGACATAAATGAACTGGACAAGTGTGAAAGCTGGAGGAGCAATCACAACAAGGTCACAGTATGAAAACTTGAAGATCAACGTAACGAGGCAACTGAACTCACTAAACACACCCATGTCAAACTTGGATGTAGAAACCATTCATCCGCAGAATAAGAAAAACTAGACTTCTGAACTTTCAAATACACTGAACATAAATCACATGACATTGAAAATGTTAGACCCTGTGAACAATTTCTGCAAGAACAGATCATTCAGCGTGAATGCTAGACAGAAGACCAATTCCAAAGAAAGGTGAAAACAGATGGAGCAATATTAATCATTTATTTCAATAGCGGGGGCCTTAGTTCAAACTTTTCCACAACCAATCTCTGCTTAAGAAAAATGGACAAAATATTCATTCTAATTGCTCAATACCTGAGAGTTGGCTTGATGAAGAACAGACGGACATGGTCAAGATTCAGGGATACAAAATGTCTTTCATAAAAAGGATTAAAAATAACATGCATGTAAATCTGTCAGGAATATGTCATTTGTCTTGGACAATGTCATGGATTGTGTTATCGTAGAAGTGGTGATGGTGAAATCAAAACTATTCTGATAAGCTCTGTTGACAGAAAACCTGGGTCTTTTATCGTCACATTTAAGAAAAAGCTACCGACATTGTGTAACTATATAAATATTAGGAAAAGGGTCTCTGCCAAGATATTTGATATTGATTTGCTAAACCTACAAGGGCCTCATACATCAACAGAATTCATTAGCTAAATCCACAGTATCAGCTTATATCCCTTGATCACAAGGCCAATTAAGACAACAAAAAGCATTACACTAACATATTACTAATTTTATTAACAAGAAAGTAAGGGGGCCATGGTAGCTCAGTGGTTAGCATGCTTGCTGACAAGCCAGAGGGAGCAAGTTCAAATCTACCGCAGGGCATCGGGAAGGGCATCTGGCCTTAATTCCCCCACCCCCTGAGCTCCTTCCAAGTCCAAGTCCACCCCATCTATGCGGGGACTAATCATGACACACAAAACAGGCCTCTCATTGTCGAGGTAGTAATAAGGATTATTGACATATGACACAAGTGATCATCTGCCTGTTTTTGAGTCATATAGAGCTGTACTAGGACCAAGGATGACACTAAACAATCAAATCAGTTGGATACAAATCAAAATATGCCATCATCTTCTTTAAACCAGACCTAATGAAGCAAGACTGGAGTGTTTAGGTGGAGCACGTAGATATGGCCTATGACACATTTCTGTCTATAAAAACTGCTCTCTATGAAAAAAGTAGTCTTGTACAGAAGTAATGGGCAAACAACATGCTGAGAACGCGTGGCTGAGTAATTTAGAATTTAAACTGCATGCAAATGAAAAACCACTGTGAAATATTCTGAACGGAAAGAACAGCAGAGGCCGAACACAAGTAAGATATATAAAAACAAGCTAACGTGAATTATGAGAGGCACCCAAGATGACTGTAGTAAATGACTGGAGGAAAACAAAAGCAACATTAAAAAAGCATTTGAAATATTGACTGACATCAGGAAAAATGCAACTGGGAAGGAAGGAGACACCAACCATTTTCTGACAAAAACCAACACGACCACTTCTGATATGGCTTCAGCTGAGTACAATCCCTGCAGGTGCAGGGATTAAACCTGCAACCTTCAGATCACTAGAAAACCACTGAACTGTGCCGCCCCGGAGCTAAAATATCCAAATCATCTGTAATAATAAATAAAGTCAAAGCTCTACTAAATCAAGATCCATTAGCTTACTGATGATATGTTTTCTTTAGTATGTTCAATAAGATGATTAGCAATAATCCATCCATCTATTACCATCTGCTTATATGATTCTGGATCAAGGAGTCATGCTGGAGCTTATCCCAGTGCTCATTGGGTGAGAGGTGGGGAAACATCCGTGACAGGTTGCCATTCCATCTCAGGAATTGGGGAGATAGGTGTTCAGTGTCTTGCTCAAGGACACATCAATGTAACATAATCTAATATCCATCCATCCATCCATCCTTCCATCGTCAACCGCTTATCCGAAATGGGGTCACTGGGGAATTGGAGCCAATCTCAGTCCCCATTGGGCAAAAAAGCAGGTCATTAGTACACCACTGAGCAAGTGTCCAAGGACACTTCGATGAAAAAAAATCCATCTATCCAATGTCCAAATGTATTTCACAGTACTTCACTAACACTTACTTTCTTTTCATTCCATCATCCCTGTTTCTGGCATCCATGACTGCTAATATAATGTAATTAATTAACAATCAAAAATCACCCTAAATTCCCTAATCTGATGAGGATATCAGTCTTTGGTTTAAGATATCTTTAAAATGTGGCCTATAGATAATCCAATCCTTTTGGCCTTCATTTTAAATGAAACAAACAGCCTCTTATTCTCCAATCCAGTCTCTCATCAGTAGAGCATTAAAAGTGTATGTACCACCTGGGCCCCATCGAAGCTGAGCAGACTAGAATCTGTGATCCCAGAGTCACTGTGTAGATTTCACAATTTAACTCATATAATTCATTATTATGGGTGCAGTGTGCATAATGTGACTAATCCAACAGGAATATGTTAACAGATTAGAAAAGGAACCCTATAGTGAATCTCACATCAATGTGTGTCCATTTATGTTCCTGTGCACCGAAAGAGTCCGAATCCCAGGCCTGCAGTCACAGCGTGCATCATAAATCTATAACATTCTACAACATAAATCCATAACATTCTAAATTCACTCCAAACAATTCACAGCAGTGTCCTAAGGAAGGAGTTGATTGGAGACAGATGTTTGTTCTCAGGGTAACGGGGATGTATTTTCATGGGCCCCAAGGAAAAGTTGGCACTTTGGAAAGGCAGGGTGACAGTCAATGAAACTAGATGCATCAGGCTTGGAGCCAAGCATCACATCCTATCTCAGAGAAACAAGAGGGTTTGGCACCCAGCCCAAGAGGACTACAACAAGAGCCGTCAAAGGACAGAAGAGTGTTTCTGATATAGTCACCCCGATCAGGTCAAAGATTCAAACCTGCACCCTTCCATGTGCCTCTCTGTTATTCACTGACTCAGAGTTTAACTGGTTTCAGATTACTCGTCACATGTGAACAAAGATTACACATGGCACCAATTCTCTTATTTCCCAACCCAAAACTCCATCAATGGACAAAGAGGATCAGCACAGCACTCAGGGGTGAAGCAGCACCCTCACCTTACATGTGGGTTAGGGTATAAGGGTGAGGCCTTGGGTGATGAACAGGGTCTTAGTCATCATAATTTAACTTATGGACACTACATATGTGAGTGGGACCACGTAAGTTGTGGTGAACAGGCTGAAAAAGGATAAAAAATAATATTTCTACAATGCATCTTCATTTACTCAAGTAAAGAATCCGTGAAATCCATCCCCAGAATAAAGTCACTGCTGAAGGTAAAAGTTGAGCAGTTAATAGATTACAAGAATTTAAAACCAGTAATGTGAGTTACATTTTAATTACACCAAACGCATAATGGCATGAGAGAATTAATCAGCAAATCCCAGACCTGAGCAGACTGGTTTAAATAAAAGATCCCTGGCAAAATTAGAGGTACTCATGACGACTTCAAACATGCACCACTTTTCAAGATAAAGTTTCCATCACAGACAGTAAATAAACAAATGATACGTAATAAAGTGTCATTAAAATCTGATATCAAGATGTGACATACTGTGTCTGGTGTAGCACTGCTGATTGAAGGGTACACTTCAGCTCGAACTTATCAACCCTCATAAAATGCCCCGGCAATGCAGAAAGCCTTTTGTCTAGAGACACCAGCTCCTTACATCAACCTGCACATGTAATGATTCCCAAAGTCGCTCCTGATATCTGCAATGCTGCAACCTTTCGTGTTGCTCCCAAAGGGTAATCGGACAAAATGCGTAACCCAGCCAACAGTATTGAGAAACGGTTTCCCTCCATGACCACAACACGTGACCTGTTCCTTGTGAATTCAAGTGAACAAGACACATTTTTCATGAAGGGATTGTCTTTTACAGAGGGTCTCCCCACAACATGTGAACTCTCCATCTGCATTTACTCCAGTCTTCTGAATTTTCTTTTCAATCACAAATACTGATATTATCAAGCAGCTCCTGTGAGCTTTACTGCTGGAGCAGAGCGTTTAGACTCAAGTGGAAACTATTTCATTCCACTCTGACATTAAATGAGGGGAAAGACAAGAATCTCTCACGGTAGTGTGACCCTTCCATTTCATTATGGACAGACGGACAACACACAGATACCAAGTGCCATCCCCTGATCTCAGTGTGCACTCTCTTTGTACCTTGCAGCTCAAACCACTGAGTTATTCTTATTGATGTGGTCACAACAATAAGTTTAGAGAAGGTAGGTTATATTTACTGCTAGACTGTCATCCAAATGGATAACAGAACATGCGTATTGTTCAGAGTTCATAGGTCAGGTCTCCCCTCATCTTTATCATCCAGCCCGTAATTCACCAGGGCCGTTCCTTCAGACCTCGTTACGCCCGAGTGAGGTCCCCATACATTCCTCTTGTTATCAGCTGACAGTTAATGATAGGTCTTTATTAGCTGACACAGAGAAGATGCTTTATAGCACTACCTTTGTTCTGCTGCTCATGAGCTGTAAGCATCTATCTAAGAAAGAAAGAAAGGATTCCCTTATCAGTCCCGCAAGGGGAAATTTGGATTTCTCTGCATTTTTGACCCAGCCTATTGTATAGGAGCAGTGAGCTGCCAACATATGGCGCTCCGGGAGCAGTTAGGGGGTTCAGTGTCTTGCTCAAGGACACCTCGACATGCTGTATGCAGGACCGGAGATCGATCCTGCAACCTTCCGATTGCCAGGCGACCGCTCTACCCACTGAGCTATGCCGCCCCTAGGCAACTTAGACTAAAGTCAAACATAGTACGGATCATACAAAGTTGAAGACTAGAAGCAAGTAGACATCATATATGATTATATGACAGACAAATTGCCTTCACAACACTCACCACTCATGATTCAAAGACAGCCTGGCTGAACCCGTCTGGTCAGTCGCAGTGTACAGTGTGTAATACGGGGGTCACAAAGAGAGAGTTAACCTGGTGTGTCCGGAGCTCAGAGCCAAAGCGGTGGGAGCTGTCACTCCACCTCTCTAATAATAATAATAAATTGTATTTGTAATGCACCCTACAATTCAGTTGAATTCTCAAAGTGCTAGCGCACACACACAGACAGGGGAAAAAAACAAGTAGAGGGTTCTGCCTTAATACATAAGTCTTCAATTAAACTTCTAAATTTGAAATCAATCTTTTGAGACTCATTCTGAGTAAATCTCCCTCAACCTCACATAGACTGCTGAGTCCAGACTGTGATACTCTATCCACCTCCAGGCCCTTATTTGAGATTTCTTTAAGAATTTGGTGAATTCATCAAAGATCTTGTTTCTCATTCTGTTGATGTTCTAATACTTGTCACGTGCAAAATTCATTTGAAGGAGGCTGATGATCCCCTAGGTGAAGCATTTCTGGAGCTTTTTGATACTTTTGGGTTTGCTCAGTTTGTTCAAGGGTTTACCCATTGCAGTGGTAACACCCTTGATTTGGTTTTATCTAAAGGGATGGCTGTTTCTGATCTGAATGTCTCACTGACCACATGTGCTGTGTCAGATTATTTTCTCATTAAATTTAAAACATCATTGGCCAGTCCTGTTTCTGTCAGCAAAGATGTAATGGCCACATGGCTCCATGAAATTTAGCTGAATCTGGCCAGCAGCTTGCTGAAGTCTTGGCTCCTTTCACTGCACTGCCTGATTCTATTGAAAATCTTACTTGTGGGGTGAACGGGGCCCTCTCTAGTCTTGATCAGTTGCACCTCTCACTACTACTGCTAATAATTGAAAAGGCCTATGCCCTGGTTTAATGACAATACACATACTGCTAAGAAGGCCTGCAGGAGACTCAAATGTAAATGGTGAAAATCAAAATTAGAAGCTTTTTACCTATCCTGGTAGGAGCCTTTACTGAAATGCATGCATGTTTTAGCTGCTGCAAAAGTAACATATCTCTCTTGCTTAATCAATGCTATTAAACATAATCTCAGATTTCTCCGATACTGTACTTTAGCTGGTCAAAAAGCAGCCGTCTGGGGCAGCATAGCTCAGTGGGTAGAGCAGTTGTCTGGCAATCGGAGGGTTGCAAGTTTGATCCCGGTTCTGCAGAGAGCATGCCGAAGTGTCCTTGAACAAGACGCTGAACCCCTAACTGCTCCCTAGATGCCGAATGGTGGCTGCTTACTGCTCCCATACAATAGGATGTGTTAAATGTAGAGAATAAATTCCACAAATGTCTACTCAAATGATTAATCTGGAGGGCTGCTTGGCTGGTGTGAAAAATTAGATTTCACTAAAAGAAACTCCTGCTTTTAAAGCCAGATAAACCTTAGATGCCGGTTGTTGGCCCTGCTAGACACGCACACACCAATTGGACAGGGATGTGCGATGAGGTTTGTGGCAGGTGAGGCACTGACTCAAAACCTAAAAGAAAACGGACTGCTGTAAGGGACTTCGACTTTCTGACTTTTTATCTAGCGTACTGGTGCTTGCCTCTTTGCTTAGAAGAGCAACAGAACAAGAATAAATATATGGGCTCTCACATGCCCCCTTCAGTCAGGCAGAGGTACTGTTTTCTGTGACCTTGTGCTTTTTCAGTGCAGTTTTATGTCAGTTCAGCAAGACTAAATATGTTGTATACATATGTGAACTACATTACCAGCTATATGAAAAGTGTGGATTTGTAAGTTTCTATAAACATTATATTGGTGACATACAGAGCAAAAGACACACACTCAACCCAGTTTGTGAGGGATTGTCCAATCTCAGTTGAGGCTCAGGTCATCACTGCCTCACCTCATGTGTCTCCTATTTGAACAGGAAATGCACAAATTCAGCACTTTTGATAATACAAAATAATAAGATTGGAATCATACAGAAACGAGATTTATAGCATAGATCAATAGAGAAATATGAATATAAATTTATTTTATCATAATTTGCTTTTTACTTTTCATGATGACAGGTGATGCCTCCCCTGACTACATGTCCCTGCAATTTGATCACGTTACAGAAACAATCGCCCACTATGTGATTTAACAAAGGTGTGGCAGTCAAAATTCTTGCTGTTACATTTGAACCCATCCTTTCCTCTGAAGTACATTTAAAGAAATCGCCAAGACTGGCTGTTTTCACTTGCGTAACACAACTCAAATTTGGTCTTGTCTGTCTATGGCTGAAAGAGACTCTAACACATGCATTTGTCACATCCAGACTTGATTACTGTGATGGTCTGTTTTCAGGTCTGCCACATGCTAGTAGTACAAATCTTTAGATGGTTCAAAACGCTGCAGCCAGAGTCCCAACTATAATTAGAAGATTTGCCCATATTATACCAATATCTGCTTTCCTTCATTGGCTTCCTATCATTGTTAAATCAGACTTCTAGGTGCTTCTGCTAATCCTAAATGGGCCTGACCTACCACCTTGGCCTTACTCCCTTATTTTAAGGGAGTTGATCCTTATCTGATGTGGGGGAAATGGACTTGTGCTTATATAGTCCCTAAGGACAGATGTTGCGTTATTGTAATGCCAACTGAAGCAGTTTTTTTAATTGTGATAATGGCCTATATAGTTAAAATTGACTTGATTAATGGGAACAATGGAACAAAGACAGCACACAGGCAAGCCCCATCACAATCTCTCTCTCTCTCTCTCTCTCTCCATCTTTCTTTTTCATTCCCTGATTTCTTTAAAAATGATGGAATGCTGAAATTGTTATATTTTGATGTCAATAAAGATTCTTTAAAAGTCAAGTCTCTTGCTCTCTCTCTCTCTCTCTCTCTCTCTCTCCCTTTTCCTGCTCTCTTTTGCTTACTGCCTCAGTACCCCCTCCCTCTCTCAC
>OMLC01002952.1:9225-26066 GCA_900302585.1 Regalecus glesne
AAGGGGGGGGGGGGGGTTAAGCTTCAGTAGATATTGTCAGAAACTGAGCTCCCGTGTCAAAGAATCACAAATGGATTGACATGAAAAAGATCATATTTACACTTCTGTGCTTAGCTTAATTTATCAATGATGCGAAGACATCACAGAGCTTGTGCCTCACATGACATTTGTTTATGATTTTAAGGTAAATGATATACTTCACGCTAAGTTTCTGTTTATTACTCCCAGGAACATTCTGAACTGAAGAGCAGGGTTCAGTGAATCAGCCAAACCAGTCAAGGGAAGGGTTGAAGCAGTTATTTCTGAATAGAGTTATTTGCTCCAGTCACCCCTTGGCTTTCAGTCAGTCAATGCAGTGTAAATGCCATGTTGACACCTTAAGTCAACCTGGCTATTTTAGTTAAGGAGGTAAAGACCAATTAGTGGATCGCTATGACCCAATTAGGTTGCTTCAGTTTACTGGATGAGAGTGGATCTAGACACAACGTATGAAATAAATTTAAGATTTAGCACATAATACAGTTGTGGATTACAAGCAAACACCACCCGAGGTGTTTAAAACAGTTCTATGAATGGTAGCAAGATATGAACTTAAACAATATTCCCACTGCCCCTTTTTAGACGTGTTTAAGTAAGGCTGGGACATGGGATCACCGAATTCAATCTGGTGAGATCAACTTAATGAAGACGTAACTGTTTTAATAGAGTCGTTTGATGGTTAAGACTCCATTATTGGTACAATTCCCTAGATCTCATTTGTTAGATCAGATTATGCAAGGGCAATCTGTGTGTATTAACTATGATTTTAGATTTAAGTAAATTTTAACTTATGTCTTCTAAATTGATACCTTCAGGGTACTTACGTTCAATTTTCTTCTTGAGGTAAGGGCACACCACAAACCAGACCAGAGCAGCAGTCAGTAGAGAGCCGGACAGTGATATCAAGACTATACCCCACCAAGGAATTTTGTCAAATCCCAGTACTGGAGGATCCAAAGGTTTCCAGAGAGACACATATACACACATAAAAAGGGGAAGTATAAAAAAATAAATAAAGTCAGTTAAGAAAAAGAAGTGCTACTTCTCTCAAAAGACAATGTCTTGAGAACAACAGATTCAAGTGCTGATTTCTCACACACACACACACACACAGAAAAAAATAGAAATATCCTTTTCACATGTTACGATTCATTCCCAACACGGACCTGGATGGAGCAAAGGCCGAATGCGCCTCCTGACCCCCCCGTGGTGGGATCAGACCTGGGATGCCTGACTTGTCATTTTGTGACATATGCTTCAAGTTTAAGCTACATGTCAAAAGCTTGAAGACCACTAAAAACTGCACATAGGCAATGAAATCCTTAAAACATAGCAAAGCCTTTTGAAACCCCCCCCCACCTTATATAGTCATAAACTTAAGCAGTTACTATAACACAAGTCTTCACAAGAATTTAAAATAAAACGTTTTTTGTCACATGACCAAGACTGGTGGAATTTGTTCCATGCATTGCATAGGAGCAGTGATTGCAACCACAGTATGGTGCTTTGGGAACAGTTAGGGGTTCAATGTTTTGATCAACAACAACACAACAGACTTTCTGAAAGAACCAGGGCTTGAATCACCAATCTTTCAGAGGACCATCCAACCCCCTAGGCTGTGCCTGGAAGACTACAGCAAATGTGTACAAATGAAGTGGAAGAGCACACTGCGTGTTGGCAGAGTAAACAGCTGGGTATCCCTGGGAGCTAACCATCCCTGTCATACACAAGAGCTACAAGTCAATAGAGTGGTGAGGAGAAAAGAGAGCTGTGCAATATTCAAGTCGAGCTTTTCGAGATGACCTGCGTGACATGTGTTATTGAGCTACGTGAAAAAAGGAAAAAAAAGAGATGTCGCAGTAGTTGCACTAGTTGGAGGGTAGAGTCCACACTACATTCTCTCCACTGACTCATTCTCACATGATGGAGGAGACCAGAGGCTATGGCACAACACTTGAGTGATGTGTTCTTAGTTATGCAATGCAAAGTCATTCTTTCCAAGAGGGGGAGGCATGAGGGAAGAGGAAACGGGAAGGGGGGAGTAGAAAATAGTTGAGCCTCTTGTCTTTCATGAGAAAAGTTTTGGGAGTAGCCAGACAGCCAAAAACAGGTGTGTCAACTCAGTCTTATCGAGGTAAGAAGCAAAATAGCAGGGCATGAGCAACTTCAAATGTAATTGTGGAATATAAAGGACATTTTGAATGAACAGGGACATTTGAGTAGATGGCACTTTCTGTAGGCCACTTTTTTAAACGGCAATGAAAAAACAACATCGCGTTAGCTACACAAACATTCCTATACAAAAGGGATGAGTGTGTACCACAGTCATGCAGTGGGATGAATGGGACTGCTCAGGAAGTGGAACTAACCCACGGCTGCGTTCCAAACCCCTCCCAGCAACCTCTGTATTCTGTGGCCTATATTACACAACATGGTTGTGGTTTTTTTCCCCCCCTCTTTCTGTTGTTTTTGTTTTCCTTGCCATAAATGCAGCTTTTCCCCAACTCTAATTACACAGATAAAATTACAGTTTGATGAGTCCCTCAGACAAAAACATTGTCAAAAACCCCAACTTCTGTCTCAGGCTCTGTGTTGCACTTGTAAGCGTAAAAGCTACTTCAAGAAATTCAATGCCAATGTTCTAGTCCAAAATAATTCCCATCAACTTTTCGAGTTTTACTTCCAGGTAGCCTACAAGGAAACCTGTAATCTTTTGTGTGTGGGATGAGTCATGGTGAAATGTGACATTTATCTCAAATACTGAATGATTAGCTGGTTCTATAATGCCGATTGTTTAGTGTCCCCTAAGCAACCATTTCCAGCCAGTGCTTGCTTTCCAAAGCGGAACCCAAGCAGAAAATTAGCATTCTAGGCAAAGTATAATGAGGTTTATCAATAAAAGCTTGATGTGAGTGGATTTAAATGACTTGGCAGTGCTATATTCAGCACTTTGTGTGTTGATCTAAAAACAGCGAAGCGAATTAACCACGGCTCAGCCAAGTTAAGTTTAACTGTTAGACCTTATAGGGAGAAGAAAACAAAGAACAACTCATTCAACTTGATACATTTTCTTGAGAGTAAAGGCAACAAGAAAGCACTTAAATAAATCAATGCTGAGTGGGAAGACAACAATTGGATTTGACCCATTTTGGTCATTTAGAAGAGCCCTTTTCTGCTTTCGTCCGTGTCTGAATGACAAAGACACCGACGTCAAGAACAAATAGATATCTTGTATCCCCTCTTGTATTCCTGTCCTAAAATCTAATTCCAGCTATGACCCACTTTGAACCATAAGCGTGAGAGTCACCTTTCCAAAAACACATGTTAAAATAAATAAGCCTTCCCTGAAAAACAGTAAATAGTCTGGTTCTGTCTGGAATGAGTGTGGGTCCATGGATGTCTGAGGGAGCAGCTTATTTTAAGCTGCTGGTGTGAGCAGGCATGCAGAGCAAAAGGACTGGAACAATAATACTCACTTTTCCCAGTGAACACGATTGAGAACAAGTTGATTCCCATGGTGATTGCATAAAAGACAGGCAGGGCCTTCAATCCATTAGGCACAGGGTCTTTCTACAGGGACAAATCAAAAGGCAGTCAAATACTTGTTTGATAAAAAAACCCTCTTTTTTATGAAAAGACTACAGATGATGTATTGAGAAGACAAATAAGCGATGTTAAATTGATAAAGGCTCTATGATTTGGAGAAGTGTCGACAGAAAAATCACCGTATTTCTCTCAGCAAGTTTCTCAATGAAAAAGAGTGGCTTGCAGAACCAACGTGCTTACCTTGTGGAGGATGAACATGCGCACAAAGTAGAAAACAATGCCTGACATTATTCCAGATAACAGGGGACTTAAGAACCAGGAACCAACTGCAAAGACAATTTTGTGAGTTTTTATTAGTATTAATGAAAATGTAACCTTAAAATAACAAACAACGTAACCCCGCACCATTTTGAAGAACTGCAGAATAAAGGTACGAATGAGGAACCAATTGATGTATAATTGTACTGCATTACTGACAACACTACGTCAATATAATTATATTATTGGTATTGAAATTCCAAACACTATTCCCTCTATCTCGGGCGAACACCGAGCTTTCTATGTGAGTCGAGTTCAAAGCAACCGTCTGACTCACCGATACGGAGAAGTTCAAACCACTTGACTCCTTGTTGGCCTTTGGCAACCAGGGAGAAGCCGATTGTCGCACCAACGATGCAGTGGGTTCCAGAGATGGGTAGCTTAAGAAATGAAGCAACCAGTTGCCACACAGCAGAGCCTAATTGAAATGAATAAATTCACAAGGGTCTAAGCCAAAAATGGCAACCTTTTTTCACCATCTATAACCTTTTACCCCAACTCTAGATTAGAACTTGACTAGTAAACAGTGTTGGCTATATAGTGTCTTTCAGGTTAATTATTGGCTGCAGAAGAAACAGTTTTAGGTTAATTTCAGGTACTGTGAAATATTAAGATTAGATTCTAATGCAATTTTGGAAAAAAAAGAACAAATAAAAATATGGTAACACCACTGAAATATCCCTAAGCTATGATAAATTACAGCAATGATGAGAAATTATAAACTCTGGACCCTCCCCTCCCCAAATGACCCTGCAGATACTCACCAACCATGGCACTGACAGATCCAGCCATCAACACATGCTTTTTTTCCTTGTACATGCCTACATCAATAATGCCATTCCGGATGGTCTCACTCACTTTGGCTCCAAGAAGCACAGAACCCACTGTCTCAAATACGGTAGCTAGAATGCAAGCCTGTCGCAAAGTGACAACTCCAGAGCCGACAGCTGTGCCAAACGAGTTGGCAACATCATTGGCACCCACAGAAAATGCTAGGATGAAGGCGATGATGAAGCCAACAATCAGCAGCCACATATAATCCACCAGTGGACCCTGGGTGGCTGTCTCCACTGTGCTCATCAGTGTTGGTGAGACCATTGTGTGTGCAATTGAAGGTTCTACAGTACGACTTGATCTTAAAGATCAAATTTGATAATGTTGAGATGATATGTTGCTACAGTAAAGCCCACTGAGAAAAAAAAATGTGATTCTTATAATGGGCTATACAAATAAAACTGGCCTGACTTGATGTTCAAATAAGAGGTATATAGGTAATAAATAAAATACTTTTCAAAATCAAATGCTCAATGATTGTAGAAGCTGAGCACGGTGTTGTGTGTGATTTAACAGGAATCGACTAGACATAAATAAAGATCAAGAGAGGTGAAAGGTTGTGGGCTTATGCTATCCTGTAATTACATTAATTATGTTGCTGATGCTGTGGTACTGAGCAGACAAGCAGAATGAAGAGACAGCCATTGTGGAACTGTAACTGCAGGTGACCAAAGGTACATCCTGAAAGACAAAAACAAGAAAAAACAAAACAAGTCACACTCAGAGCAGCTCCTTGAAACCCTTAACAAACAAACTGAGACTGTACAGGTCTAACCGCCAAAACGATGGAGAATGAGCCACTTGACTTTGCTATTGTATTCTTACGATGAAATGTGTCTTCTGCATTTAAAGTTTAACCCCTCCTGTTATTAATGAGCAGTGAGCAACTGCAGTGCCCAGGGACAAACTCCAGCTCCTATTCCCTTGCTCGGGGGCACAGGCAGGAGTATTAACCGTAACATGCACGTCATTTTATGATGAGAGGAAACCCATGCAGACACGGGGATAACATGAAAATATATATAGTGTTCATACCCCCCCCCGTTTAAACTGCCGTTACATATTATGCTTAGTATTTGATGCCTCTCGCTGTGCCTTCTACTTTACTGCTGTAACAGCACAATCCTCCCCTGTGGGACTAACAAAGGAATATCTTATCTTAAAACTCCAACCAGAAAGGATCTCGGACGGGATTCGAACCAAGGACCTTGACATAATAAAACAGTGCTAACCACTTGGCCCCCACAATAACTTAACAGAAGAGAGTTATAATCACCTAAAAATTACACACAAAAACACATTAGTGTGAGAATGGCAATATGGTTCGTGGTAGGTAGCGTTGAGAAACATTGCGGATCAAGACCTTGGATTAAACGCGGACCACTGGATGTCCTTAAAAAACAGTGGGTGGCCATTTTTTGCTCATGTCGCAGGCAGGAATCGATATTAGCACAGTACCGCTACTTAACCTGTAGTTGCTTAATTTCTTATGTCATTGCGATTTAGTGGTCAAAGCCGATAAACTCATTATCAATTGGCAAAGAGACGACGAGCTGAACATTCGCGAAATCAAGAAACCGTACATGTGCACTTGTCATAGGTTCATAGTTGAGTAATCGGACATCAACACGAGCAGCGCGACGCCAATGTTAAACAAGGAACAGCATGTCTCAATTACGACAACACGGCCACAATAGAGTGCGGTAGTTTAGCAACCTGAAAGTTAGAAGTTAGTGGATTATTTCCATTTCCATGAAGGGGATTCAACTGGATGCAACGTAACGAATACATAAAATACCAATACGGCAACAGAGGAAAGTCGCTGTAGGCAATATCCTCATGAAATTAGTCCGATCAAGAGGCTGAATTGTTATTAGTGTCCTCTAAGCTGTGCAGACACCGCTAGCTGGAGGCTGGCCCACTCCTATGTCTGACTGACAGTTCTCATTAAATTGACGATACCATAACCAATTATGACAAGAAGACGCGCTTACTCAAAAAACAGCTCTGATTTTTGTTCGAGTAATGTCAACGTACTGGTGGGTAAGTGAGGGAGAGGATGATAAATTAGACGACACTACTGACTCGACCCAACGGTGAAGAAAAGCGCTAGGATACAGCGGGTAATGTTTGTTAACGCCGATCAGCTGATTTTGCTTTGTTCAAGCGAACACTGTCTGTACGCGTTAATGAAAATGACTGCACTGAAACTCGACACCATTACGTATAAGTAGGGCTTCAACTTACCACACGTTGAGAATTTCTCCGGTGAGAGAAACGCCGCTTACTAGCAATTGGGCTAATCACCCCGCGCAGAAGGAAAGATACCGCGGGCGGGATGAAGAAATTAAATCTTAATTAGTTAAAACCACCCGACCGGTTAGGTTCACGCTATGTCGAGTGCGGTAAGTCCACGGTTCGAAACCCGATATGTTGGTTAGATGTCTAATAAATCCCTTTTCGTGTTCCGGATATTGTCTGTTTGAATGGGTCTCCAGTCGGTCTACCACGTGGTTTCTTCTTCTCCTTCGCCGTTCTGCTATCTGTCTCTTTCTTTTAGACTTGGACCGAACTGATGCACTACCGCCGCCTGTCGTTGTCGTAGGTTCAATATATAGCTACGTTGTTTCCCGCAAGATGGGGAGCAGTGTGACGTTCTTATGACGACATTGGGGATACGCCTAAGCGGTCCGCCAGCCCATTGAAGAGAGAAAGCCTGAAGCTGCCTAAGCGTAAGAATAGAGTCTTTATGAGGCGGGGGTGTCCGGGGCAGTGCGACGTGTATTTTCCAAACACCGGATCTTACTTGCTTTAAAAGACCAAAACACGTTATGCCACCCTGAGGATTGGATCCCACATAAACAGAGTAATATAATGTATGCTGTTAAATGCTGGGGTGATTGGAGTGACTTGATCATTGAGGAGAGAGGCCAAGAGGATGGCACAACACAGAAAAGCCAAGACGTTAACACTGCAGTCTATACCCATCTACAGGACAGTGGCTTCTCTTACAAGGATGAGGATGTTCACTTTCTCTTACTCGCTATCCTTTTAATATCAGGCAAAGTCTTTTGCCAACTTTTAGACTTCTTATCTTCTAGAAAATAGGTAAACGTGCTCTAGTTCACTTCGTTTTCTCAGTTGAAAATAAACGTCAATTTCATATTATAGTGGTAATATTCCACGATTGATTTAAAACTTCCTCACAAAACGCAAACAAGAACTTCTGCTTTTAGCAGACCGGCACACCAAAATGTTTCTAACTAGCAGTTTAATCCAGTTCGGAGTAAATCCTTGCGGCAAGGCTTCTCGGTTATGTCTGACCGACATATTTGTTATGGGTATCTTCATGGATGCTCAATAATCCAGGCAAGGGAATCCCAAAAAAGTGAACCGGTTCAACTGGATCAGAAGTTTATTGAGAAACGTTTGGTCACTCAAACAGGTGACATCTTCAAGTCTGAGCTGATTGCAGCATCCTCACCCTTATAAACAATACTGTGATACCACGCAGCAAAAGGCTGGGTTCACTCGCATGTTAGTCATTTGCTGCACATTCAGTGGCGATGAGTAACATTCACAGAGGACTAGGGGATGTTTGCAATCAGGGCATTGTAAGATGACGACAGATGTACTCCCACCTTTGTTCAAGGAATTGTGTCATGGATGGTTCTTCCATTTCTCATCGAACCAGTTATTAGTGGAAAACACTATGGTTGAACACAACCACCAGAGAGCAGGGTTGAGCTTTTCTCAGAAGAGTCGATTTAATAAATGAATTGACTTGATTTGACCACAGAAAGTGATCTGGATCATTTTCAATTAAAATAAATGCAAATATCTTTATTTTAAACATAATTAAACTAAGGAACTATCAATAAAGAATCCAACAAATATCATTAGTTCAAAAAGGAGCTTAAAGAAGTGACTACTCATAATTTTGTTAAAAGCTCAATTAATAAACCTGAATGATTATTTTTTTAAAATCAGAGTATGTCATAATAACAACAGAAAGGTTAGTAATGTTCCCTTATCAGGTCCACAAGGAGCAATTTGCTATTCTCTACACTTAACCATCCTATTGTATAAGAGCAGTGAGTAGCCGCCATGTGGCGCTCGATGAGAAGTTAGTGAGTTGCTCTGTCTTGCTCAAGCAAGGACACCTCGACAAGCTTTTCGCAGGATTGGGTGTCGAACCTACAATTTTTCGATCACCAGATGATCGTTATACCCACTGAGATATGCTGCACCATATAATTCTCAAGCTGTCGAAGAAATTTGTCAATAAAAGAACAATAAATTATAATAAGGATCCAAATAATATCCTATGTCTTGATGGATGCTCATTTATTTAATGCAAAGGAATCACAAACATTGGAATCAGTACATCTGATTTATAATAATAATTTACAATAATTCACATTATAGATCATTATATTTATTACTAAAAACAGGATTAATTATTGAATAATTTAGATAGTAACAACATCATCCACCGTGTGTCGCGGTCCTGATGGAACCAAAACCTCCTTCTCATCCTTTTACGTCTACTAAAGAAATTTTTGGTATCCTGGTTTGAATTGTTTCAAACGTGTGCCCTCCCTGAGGTCTACATCTAAATATTTGACAAATTTACTCCAAAACTTGAAATACACATGCTTTTGCAAAATGTACAACGTAGTGATTCCAAAAGTTCCTCTTAAATTTCATCTTCCTCTCGTTCAGAGAACAGTTGTATATTTTCAGGAAGTAGATTCAATTTTGGCTTTTACAACATTTGTGCAGACTTAAAGTCTAACAAGTCCTCGGACTTCGTTGCAACTGAATCTAGACAGTATGTGTGTTCCCAGTCTCCTATAGATTCGTTATCCTTATTGCTCTTTATTGCAGTGCACATAACGATTGTAAATTATGTTATTTAATAATGTATTTGCAAGTTACACAATAAGCAGCAATGTAGTTTGAGGGTATGGACTCAGTTTGCCGTTCAGGATCCGGAATAGTGAGGAAGTCAAGCAAAGGAGTTTCATAACGACAGCTGAACTTGCTAATGTACGGGGAGCTAATTCCAAGATAGGCTCACATGGTGAAGTCATGACCCGCACTGCTCTGCCTCTGATTGGCTAGAATTCGCTCCCTGCGTTGGTTGGGTTGGTCAGGTTCAGGTATAAGTAATGAGCCTATCAATTGGTTGGATAAGAATATCACGATGAGCCAATCAGAAGCATTCTAGGGCGGGCTGTTGTCTGTGGGGTGGGCGTTTAAGATCGAGGAGGTCAAATGCTGTACGGAGAAGCATGATTTGAAGATAATCGAACAGTCCAACTGCTCATCTTTGATTTGGTTGTTGATAGAGCAGTTCGGTTGAAATCACTTAGCATCACGTTACTTTACTGTTGCAAATTTCAGCGAATGGCTGTTGACTGTTCAACCTTCCTGGTGGGTACTGCTAGACGGCTAACTTAGATAACGCTAGCTGGAATGCTACAGAGAGCGCATGCATTCACGATATAAGGTGAAGACAAGCAAGTTGTAACGTTATGCAGCCAAGATAAGCAGATCGTCAAACGTTCAAAGTTGAGGATTAGTTGACAACAAAAGTTGTATCATCGGGACAAAAACAAACAGTCGAGAGGTATGAAGGTGATCGACGGTGGCGTGTTCTCTTGGTAGTTGGCTGCTGCAGTGATAGAAGAAGCATTTGTCATTGTAGATCCACACAACGAGATTTGTTATTTTCATTTAACCTTCTACCTTTGGACCAGCTATCGGTATTGCTGTCGATATGTTTCAATCTGTGCCTTGGCGTCGTCCGATTTGTGAGGTCGGTGTGAATGCTATAAAGTTACAAAGGACTTCTGCGTTCAGAGCGAATATTAGCAAGGGCAGTGGAGATCCGGAAGGGGCGGCATGGCTGGGCAGAAGCATGGGCCTGCTGTTGTCACTGCTCCACAGAGCAGGTGTGGGTACTCGTCAGACCACCGGGTCGGGAAAAAAGAAGCAAGGGTTGCTCTCCATACTCGCCAATCATTGCAGCTATGTGACAGGTCAGAGGCTCCGGCGTGCATACCAGATTGGCGAGCTTTACTCCAACTTGTACTCAGAACGTACCAGGTGGACCCTTGTTGGGAGCATATGGCGTAGACTACAGAGCAAACACGCCCCTGCGGGCAGACTTGTTGCGGCCGTGGTTGGTGTCTTCATGTGGGAAAAGGAGAAGATCCAAGATGAAGAAATTCACAGGTATGTTCAAATCCAAAGCATAATGACATTAGAGGTTGAGTATTAACGGCGGGCTGTGATTTAAGAGCTTGTCTTTCAATGTGAGCATACCAATTTGCCAAAATGGATTGTGCTTTTGCCAAGGTGTGGGCTTGAGCTGCAAGCATTGGAAAGTGCTAAGAGGATCAGCACAACTTCAGGGACATCGATGGGTCAGATGGAGTCTGGCTGGGAAATTGTGGTGGAGAAGAAGGACTTTAAAGTTTGGAAGCGGCCTATCCAGGGCAGTCACCTGTATGAATATAGAGGTCAGCCAACCAAAGTGTTCAAACATTACACCCGAGTTGTACTTAAATGAACACAGAGCTGATATTAATTTGACTTACTCCTACAATCTCTCAGTCCCATTGTAGACTTTGCATTAGCATTCATATTAAAGGATTAAAATGCCTCCTCCTTAAATCTCCCCACAGTGTTGGGCTCCTACAATGATGTTACTCCAAGACAGTTCTTCAACGTTCAGGTACGAAGCTCTTAAGTCTCTTGCCATTTTTTTTCAAGCATGTGTCTGAAGTTTTCCATGCAATTGTTACCCAAGTTGAAGACAATAAAGTGCCTCAAACTAATAACTCTTAAATTGTTGCAAGTTTATCATGCATGCGTATTATGGATAAGGCTGGATGCCCCTCCTGACGCACTGTGGTGGGCTTGAACCTGCAACATTAGGCTTTTCAGTTACCAAAGTGCAGGCCCAAAGACTGATGCTAATTTCACATAAATGTCTATATGGTGTTGAATATGCTTAGTTTATATTCATAGTATCTTCTTTCATTTCTATTGCCTAACTCTTTCACTATGATGTTTATTTATGCAACTCACAGTTGAATGAAAGAGACACTGTGAGAAGGGTTGCTATATTAAGCATCTGCTACCTTACCCCTTCCCCCAGTTGGATACAGAATACAGAAAGAAGTGGGATTCTCTGGTGATCAGGCTTGATGTGGTGGACAGAGATGCTTACACAGGCTCTGAGATTGTACACTGGGCCACACAGTTTCCTGTAAGTAGATGAAGCTTGCAATATATTGAATATAATGTGGGTGTTTGAGCTTAAGTCTGACCTCACCATTCCGTTAAATGAATAACAACAAATTAAAAGACAACCAAAGCAAGAAGTAACGGATTAAATAAAATATACTGGATGTCTCAGCAGATGGTTGCTCAAGGTGATTGTTTGCTGCATGGTATACTGAAAGTTGAGCTGCTGATATTTGTCATTGTTAAACTCCTAGAAACGCCAAATGTTTGGTTTTCTGTATAGTACACATTGAACTTGCTATTTTGCCTCAAGCAACTAATGGCTACTCTGATTTATTCTCATGCATTCTTGTCTTTGCCCCAGTATCCCATGTATTCAAGAGACTACGTGTATGTGCGCCGCTATGATGTTGATGTGGAAAACAACCTGATGATCTTGGTGTCCAGGTGAGTGTCTAAAAATTTTGAATTTCTAACAAGACAGACAGTCCTGCATGTAAATGTAAGTCCAAATAACCTCCTCTCTTTGGTGTGTTTGCATTCTTATTCTAGAGCTGTTCAGCATCCTCGAGTCCCAGAGACTCAAGAGTTTGTGAGAGTTCACTCATACCAGTCAAAGATGGTGATACGTCCTCACAAATCATTCGATGAGGTTGGTGAATATGTTAGGATTTCTCTATTTGCTTTAATGTTTGTGAATTTTACCACAACAGCATTTGAATTGTGATCTCTGTGGATCTTTTCTATTCAGAATGGTTTTGATTACTTGCTGACATACAGTGATGACCCACAGACTGTCTTTCCTCGCTACTGTGTAAGCTGGATGGTGTCAAGCGGTGAGCACTTTTCTGTTGACAAAGCCTAGATAAGAATTATGATGCGGTTGGCATTTAAGTCTCCAAAAATAGTGTGAGAGGTGGACCGCTACCAGTTGGATCTGGTGGGGCTCACCTCCACTCATAGCATTGACAATGGAGCAAACCTCCTAGGTAGGTGTATATGTATATTCTGTTTCCTCACTGAATATAATACTCTGTCCTCATGATCAAGTGTCTTTCTCAACTGTTTGCCAGGTATGCCTGACTTTCTGGACAAACTGCATGCTGCTGCCTTGAGGGCCAAGAACCTGGAAGTGGGGATCTATGACTATGCAGGTGTCATCAAGACCAATGATACCAATCGCCAACCTAGCCAGGACTGCCTTACTGGGGACAAAGCGTGCACGGGGGGTTCTGGGCAAATCTATGCTTAAGATCGAGATTAAGATTGAGATCCAAATGAAAAGAGTGTGGTAGTTTTTCCATTACCCGCACTTGAACGTAGTGAAACTCTTCTGCTCCACACCAAGTGTATGCCAAATTCATAAATACATTGTGATGTGGTGGCAATTGGCATTGGAGGTTTGGACATAATACTTGCCGGTCCTCAGACATGGCTATATGGGTCCCAGATAAGATATTGTGAGAACAATGGACTATGTTGTTTTTTTTCTATGGAGCAAGGATTACGTTGCTACGAAGCGTTGTTGAGATTACTCACTTTGCCACTATTAACTTGGCAAATTAGTCACAAAATAGTTGAATTGACTCATCTGGACACATTGTTTGTTGGAAGGTCACTCAGTCTTCAGTCTAAACTGAAAATGTCACCTCAAGGATCAGCTCACCTGACACAAGCTAGAGCAATATAGTGGCCAAGAGGATGGCACAACCCAGAAGAGCTAACACGTCAGGCCAGGACTATGCAGTCTACACCCATCTACAGGCCAATAGCTGCCCTTTCAAGGATGATGAGGAGGAACGCTGGTTTGAATGGGGTGTCAAAGAGGCCATCAATATGAAGAGGGACCAAGCATCCCAGAACTAAGATACATCTGTCACCATCTTAAGATGGTATGAGTGCAACTATTCCTCAACCCTTGGGGAAAAGTACACATTGCCATTGAAACTCTAGTCACCAATGGCCAATCTCCATATGACGTCTTCGGTCTTTATGCAACTATATGAGTGATGAAGCATTTCTCTCATAAAACCTTGTGTCCGTATGAACTAATTCAACTCTTTTATGATATCCTGGCCTCAATTATCGTGCATGTATAAAGACTTTTTGGCCAAGTAATGTTCTTTGGGGGAAGGTTTCATGGCCTCCTTTTGATAACACACACACACACTGCAGCAACTAGTGAAACTGAGCCAAATTATCCTTATTGTAGAGATCTTGCCAAAGTTTCTCTGATCACTGTTTATCAGTATCTTCCTTTTTCGTCTCACCAACACCTCGGCGTCTGTCCCTTTCTGACTGAGCACTATCTCTACTCAGACTCCTGTGCTATTGTCTTCCTGAGTTAAGCCATTGATTGGTAGATAGAGTGGCAGCATTGCCATGATGGGAAGATGGACCGCAGCGAGGGCAATGGACTGTTGACCATTAAGCTAGCCAAAATGTTGAAAAAGGGCATCTTTGCAACTGATGCCATCAACATGGCTTTATTCCTCTACCTTTTAATGGATTCAAAGCCAAGATTTTCCTAATCCACTTGCAGTGGGAACACAGCAGTAGAGCTGTATGTGACAAAATGTTGGTTTGCAAAGCATAGTGGAAATTTTAAGCTTACAAGATGGGAGCTTAAGGTTATGTTTCTTCAGGGATTTCTTGTCTTGGGAAATGATGTTTTGCTCTCGGTGCAGCCCAGGCTTCACATTGTCCGTCCAGAATTTCCTGTCTGTTGTCTGTCTGAGTGTCTGAAACTGCCGGGGTACATAAGTAGCCTTCTGAAGATGATGACTTCTTTACTGTTGGACTTAGTGTCTTATGACAACCATGTAATCCTTAGATACAATGGTACTAATGTGCTTTTTAAAAAAAAAATCAATTTAACAAAGTAACAAAGGGGGGCACAGTGGCACAGCGGTTAGCTCTGCTGCCTCACATCTTGAAGGTCCTGGGTTCAAATCCTGTCCCAGGTCCTTTCTGTGTGGAGTTTACATTTTCTCTCCATGTATGTTTAGGTTTACTCCTAGCATCTAAAAGTTGTGCATTTTGGGGTTATTGCTCCTGCCTGTACCCATGAGCAAGACAACAGGAAAAGAGCCTGAGTTGGTCCCTCGATGCTGCAGCTGTTCAGTGCTCCGATAGAATGAGGGGCCCATTTCTATGTGTCATGATTAGTCCCCACATTATGGGGGTGTACATGGACATACCTAGAGAATGGGGATTAAAATGGAGATTTAAGATTAGGGCCAGATGCCCTGCGATGTGATAGAACCCATGATGCCTGGCTTGTCTTGTCCTGACAAGCACGGTCTACCGCTGGGCTACTGTGGCCCCTGCAGTACAACAGGATGGGTTGAATGGGGAGAAGTTTTCATTGGACGCATAGACAATGACATAAATCTTCTGCTCCCCTTATCAAATCACTTTACACTACTTGTGTCCCTCGTGAGTCATTCATTTTGTTTCATCTCCAGACACTTGTCATGAAATGGATAGATACCTACTTTGTGTGACAGACTGAATCAAAGTTTGGGGTTTAACATATCAGTCCCTCTATATTCACTTTAAATAACCATAATAGTCTAAATCCCTTCGTTATGGATATACGTCAAAGTTAGTTTCATTTCCTGTGTTACTAATGTTCATGTTTTTTACAGTGTTGGTCCTACTGAAAAGGGTTTTTGTTGTTATCATCCTTATTGCTGACCTCACTAACAGCTCGCAGGGGATGTTACGAATGTATCGCATACCACGTTTGCAGTGGTATGAAACATAGCCTAATTTAACTGTACTCTGTTTACAGCCTGACAATCTGGCACAATGTCGCAACCTGATCTGTGTTCAGAAGACATCTCATTGTACATACAATAGAATTTGTATGGTATCTACTAACGGATTACTAAAGTCAGTGTGATCAGTGTATGGGGGTCCACTTTTGATGAGATTCCAATATTTGAGTAGTTATTCATGTGTCCCAGTGATGTCTCATTAAGATTAAGTTATGAGAATGTTGAGATTGCGAATGTAATGCATCCTGGTATACTGTTATTTTTTTCTCACCAGTGTTTCACCACCTCCAGTAGTCTAACTGTATATTTTGACTGACTACCAACGTTGTTGTGATTTTCCTATTAGGAATTGTTTGACTGTAGCATATAGAAAATAGGATTTTGTGAGCTGGTACACTCCCACCCCTGTGATTTGAATAAGAGTGGAGATAGAATCACTAATCAACTTGAATAAAAGCGTCAAATCTTTTAGTGTTTTGTTATATTTTCATGGAGTGAATGGAAACGCAACACGTGCTGTCATGACGACCTGTTGGTACTCATGAAAGATCGTGACCTAATTTTATATACCAGTCAGAAAATGCTAGCTAGCTTGCAAACTATGTATATCATAATCTTGGTTTAAAATAAGCAGTTGCTCTACACTGGTAATGCTATAGTTTAAAAAAGGAGACATTTAGAGATATCTTAACTTTTATTATGAGTGCTTTCCCCTTAGAAATTCCCCGTGATAGCTCAGCGGTAGAATGCACCCTTTTAGGAAATGGACAAGCCAGAGGTTGCAAATTGGAACCCACTGCAGGGTGTCACAGGAAGGCCACTGGCCTTATTCCCCAAAGGTCTATTTCACTCCATGTCCAACCCCCACAACACAGGGGCTAATTATGTGTAAAATGGATGTCTCACCCTACTCATAGAAATTAATTAATTAATGGCTAAATGTTTCATTCACTCAGAGTGGAGAGGAGTTATGTCCCTACTCCGCCACATACACATCTTGAATGTACATTTAATCTGAATCATATAAGCAATATTTCTCTCAGAAAGTGTATTTTCTTATTT
>OMLC01002978.1:9257-19345 GCA_900302585.1 Regalecus glesne
TCAGCTTGACCCATCGATCATGAAATATCACATATTCATGATTTTAAGTGAGGGTATAGCTGACGCTTGCTCTCTGCTAGATGTCAGCTGTTCCTCCATAGCTGGGAGTTTTTGCTGAGTTGTGCTGCGATGTGGTCCTTGAACCTCTTTCCCTTCACTTTGTTTATACGGCCATGTCTGTGATTTCTGTTGTGGTGTTGGCCGCTCAGAGGGCACAGTAGGAAAGGAGTAGCTGGGATGTCACTGGTCTCAACAAGTCCTGTGACTCATGCACCTCAAGACTTAGAAAGGTGGGGTTTAAGGAACATGACTGAATTAGGTTGCAGATGGCAAAGTCATGTCAAGTCAGTTTTATGTGTATAGCTCATTATCACGAATTGACAATTTGTCTCAGTGGGCTTTACATTAACACAACCTCCTGTCCTCAGACCCTCACATCAGGTAAGGAACAACTCCCTTAAGAAACCCTTTAACAGGGAGAAAAATAGAAAGAAACCTCAGGGAGAGCCACAGAGGAGGATCTCTCTCCCAAGACGGGCACACATGCAATGGATGATGTGTACACAGAATAAGACACAATTTACACCATACAACATGATCAGGATAACAGAATTGTAATTGAGTTACAAAAAGGTGAAACGGTATTAATAATAATAACCTCCTTCATAGTGAAGGTACTAATTAATGAACATCTAAAATGCAAACCAGCCAGATCGAGCCACTGGGCCAAGATTCACCATATGTCCAATGTGGACAGATGGATGAGGATATTTAAAGAGGTGGGAATAGCAGTGGACATATCAGCCCAAGCATCATAGTCCGGACCACCATGCTGGCATTGATTACACGTCTCCTGGGTTCATCCGAGGTCACATACATAGAACATGATTTTAAAAAGGAAGTGTCACTCAAAGGTCAGGTAAAACGTTTTTTTTTTCTTTTCCTCATTTTATAACACTCCAACATAGAATTGTGAATTTGGAGACTTTGGGGGCTGAGTAACATTCAGTGTCAACAATGGTCATTGATTTAACAATTTGCCATTCACTAGCTAGTAGGGCAGCATGACAGAACTTTTGGTGGCACTCTGAGCCAGAGGTCAGCTCTGTTGACTTGCAGCAAGATGGTCCTGGGTTCACACCCAAGCCCGGGTTTCTTTCTGTGTGGAGTTTACATGTTCTTCTCTTGTCCGTTTCCTCCGGTTTCCTCCTGCCATTGAAAATACATTCAGGTCAGTGTTAATACTCCTGCCTCTACCCCTGAGCAAGGCAGTAGGAAAAAGAACTGGAGTTGGCCCACAGGTGCTGCAGTGGCTCACTGCTCCCATACCATTAGATGGGTTAAATGCAGAAAGCAAATCGCTTTGTATGTACAATGACAAATAATAATCTTTCTCTTTTAGCCTCAAAGTCCCACCTCATGTTCTTCTATTTGGGAGTGTTAGGGTGAGGTTAGGTTATCAGGAAGTGGTATCTGGTGCTAATCCCCTAAGCTCCGTCTGAGTCGGTGTCCAGCCCCACAATGTGGACACTCATGGTGACACGTAAAACTGACCTCTCTCAATCTCCCGGCTAATCTCTAACCTCCCCGGGATATTGTTGTGTATACACATTCAAACCACAGCTGATATGACTGATATGGGGGGAAAGAACTCACAGGAATCCAGGTAGTTTCAGACACCTGTAGCCTGTCATAGGTTCTGGCAGTCATCAATTTTGCTCTTAGCATGATTTAACTCTTTAGCCATTTTCACCCATGGGTCTGAAGACACCGCTGCCAGATGCTACTGGGACAGAATCCAACACCTCTCGGTGTGACGCTCATAGGTATAACCCTGCGACAGACATCTGAGAACTCACACTGTCCACCAGAGCAGATGTGTGGCCACTGAAGTCCAGCGTTGGCCTTGTGATGGTCAAAACAACAATGTAGACTCCTTTTCTGGATTTATGTCCAAATATGAGGGAATTTGCATGTAAAATGTTCTGTAGTCCAGTCTGGTTACTTGGTTGTCCTTTTTATTGCGTGATTTTTTTTAAATACTGTGCGCCCAGCACAGTGCCAAACCTCTGGGCTTTTGTGCTGCGGAGTTGTGGTGGGTTGATGGGAGTGCACAGTGACCACGCTTAGCACCGTTTCTACCCAGCGACAAGGTCCTGGGTTCACACCCAAGGCCATTTCTGTGCGGGGATTGCATGTTCTTTTCACGTCTGAGTGGGTTTCCTCCTGGTGCTCTGGTTTCCTCCCACCATCAGAGAGGTGCATGTCAGGGTTAATACTCCTGCCTGTGCCCCTCAGCAAGGCAGTGGTAAAAGGAACTGGAGTTAGTCCCTTGGAGCTGCAGCTCACTGCTCCTATATAATAGGATGGGTTAAATGTGGAGAAGAAATGTCCTTTTATGTACAATAACAAAATAAAGTGGCTTTCCCTCTTCTTGGTTGTGTTTGAAGGCTACAGTGGAGGTTTGAATTAAGTCATATACTTTCAACCAGTGGTAATATAGTCGCTTAATAATGTCTAATGTATGCCAATATCATGACAGTGTGATGCCTCTGTGGTGTCTAATGTGTCTGCTGCACCGATGTAATGTCCCGGGAACCGCTCCCTTTACAGTCCACTCGCTGCTCCCCTTGATGTTACAGGACTTCATGATTTTCAAATTAATCCTTTCTTCAAGTCTGAATAACTCTCCATCTCCTGCCATGCCAGTAAATGGCTTCCAGTCCCCCAATGTCCACCCCCTCCCCCTCGTTTCCCAATCCCTATTTCAGCCCTACAGTCCCATGAAGTTCATTTGACTTGTTCGTGAGAGGGAAAATGTGCTTTGCCCTTTTGCACTCTGAATTTAACTTGTACTTCCTCCTTCCTCTTCCACAGATCTGATGTTTTCCTGGATTTTTAACGAGTACCCTTCATTCGTGAAGCAGGACAGCCGACGCTTTATCTCCCAGGAGACTGGAAACCTGTACATTGCCAAAGTGGAACCCTCTGACGTGGGCAACTACACCTGTGTGGTCACCAATACGGTCACCAAGACCCGGGTTAAGGGCCCTCCGACTCCGTTAGTGCTGCGCAGTGATGGTGAGCCTTATTTCCATCCCCCTCTCCGCTTTTGTACCTGCAAAGCAACACACGGGATAAGAAAATACACGGCTGCTAAGTGAGAGCACGGCTTCACTAAATGGGGTGTTAAGGAAAGTAAATGCACTCAGCGAGGCTTGAGAAGCTTGAAAATGAAAACAAAGAAACTACCAAAATATTTAAAACATTTCCGGTGCAGCGTTAAAAAATCAAGCCCCTCCCCGTGCATCTTCCAATTGCACCTTTATTGTAAATCATGGCCTCATAAGCTTCATGGCCGGTCAGCATGTGTAGAATAAGAATGTGGGTCCACCAGAGACTGCTTCCAAAGAGGATAGGCTGAGGTGAGAGCTTGGATAGCCCTCTGTGGAGAACTGGCTCTGAGTGCTGGGAGGTGATGCTCAGTTGCGGCTGATAGGCAGTGAGATAAGCTTTCAGACAATATGAATCCTCTCCCTGCATCCTCTTCATTCATATTGTCATAATATGCGTTTGAAATGTCAGGTAAACACAGGTCTTCTGTTTCAACACTATCTATTGATTTCTTTTTTTGCTCTGTTTTTCCTCCTGGATGGCTTGACAAAATACATCTGGCTTTAGTTTCCATTCTGGTCCCACCCCGCGCTCCATTCTTACTGGTTCTCAACGTGAGATTGACGAGCCGTGCACTTGAAAATGAGATTTTCTACATGGCTCTGATTAATACAAGGTCCAGGTTTACGGAGTGTAAATTCACCAGGTCCTTACTTGCTTGGGCCCAGTAACAGTAGAAATTTACACCTATGAAACTTTGGATTCTCTTTTTGGACCAAATAAAGTATGAAAGATGAATGCCTTTCATACAGTATGTGGGGGACTACATAGATTTAAATTGATATACAGTTTAGTACTACTACTACTCTCAGTTGCTCCCATCAGGGGTCACCACCACAGCAGGTCATCATCTCCATCTCTTCCTGTCCTCTACATCTTCCTATGTCACACCGGCCACCTGCATGTCCTCCCTCACCACATCATAAACCTCCTCTTTGGTCTTCCTCTTCTCCTCTTGCCTGGCAGCTCCATATTCACCATCCTTCTCCCAGTATACCAGCATCTCTCCTATACATGTCCAAACCATCTCAGTCTGGCCTCTGTTGCTTTGAGCTGTATAAATTTAATATTCAGTTAGGGGTAGAAAACGATGCCCATGGCCATGATAAAAAGCCAACTTGTTTTGTTGGGAACTGAAAGTAGGGCAAGGGGTTTTAAGGAATACAAATGAAATGAAAAGGTTAATTAGCCCTGTTTCTTCTTTTCTTGTTTCTTTTTGCTTTAGTGTCCTTTAGCATGCAGCTCTGATGCTTTAGGCCAGACTCATTAAGGTGAACTAGAGAAAAGGTCATTGTCGAGAGGTAATCTCATTGTAGACTCTCATCCTAGAAGAACGTTACTCAGAACATTTTATGTAAAATGTTCAAGCTAACAGATGGTTAGATTTAATTCTTTGTAATGATATTGCTTTATTTTGGTGGTATTCAGGCTCCGAGTGCATTTGTGAGCCAACGTCATGTCACTCACCGAGGTGAATGTACAACTTGGACTTTAAATATTTGGTTGATCTTCTCTCTCCTTTTGGCCCATTTATTGTTTTTCAGGGGTCGCCACAGCGGAGTTTATAGATTCCATTGGTACTGTGTGAGGGCATCCGCCATTGGGGGAAAATGGAAATTTACTAGAGATTTTTTTTGTGCATAGATTATCAATGAAAATATGAGTTTCAGTTACAACAGCCAAGCATGTGAACCTGGTTTGGAGGGAAGGAGGAAATAGAGTGAGGGGGAGTGTGTTTTTCGGGGGGTTATAGCGTCAAAATTCCCCTGTTCATCAAACTTGCCTACTCGAGCTATCATTTTGCACTGGGGTAGTTCTGGGTTGTTTTTCTCTCTTTAAAACCACAACAACAACCTTGTCATCTTGGCCTGCACCATGTTCAACCACGAGCTTTTTTGGATTCAGAATAAAAATAATGAACGGAGACCAGACACATTAGTAGAACTTTTCCAGTGTTCATTAACGATTTGGCTTACTGCTTAGCATAAAAACTGAAAAACAGAACCCTAAACGTATTTCGTTAAACTCCCCTTTAACCCAGAATACTTTCATACTTTTTACACTGGAATGCGTTGTCGCGCAATTCAGGAAGTCTCATTCGACTATATTTAACTCCACTTTCTTTCAGTGGGGACAATGACATGGAGGTAATGGGTGAATAAGTGATGCAAATATAGAAGCTGTCTCTCAGAAGGTTCCAGGGCTCCCCACACAGGATCTTTGTTTCCTTTCTTTCCCTTTTCATTAAATCTCTCGTTTGCCAAGGCATTGTGACTGGCAGTGTGGAAACATCATTAAGCCACCCTACCTTATAGTCACATAGGACACATTAAGCAAGTGTCCCTTGCAAAAGGTTACGGTATGAAACAATTACTAGCCCTCTCACACCTGTCTTTAGTTAGCGGTAGCATGGATGACAGGTCTCCAGCTACGTCCCAGTATCAGACAGATGTAATAAGGCTCTGAATTAGTTTTCACACTCTGTCAGGGAACAATCTTGATAACCCGTCACCAAATCTAACAGATGAAATTGGCCCATTTCATCCATTTGAAGAGCTATTTGAGCAACACCGCCATGGGTTTCAGTAAATATGGAAAAGCATGTTATTTCCTTATTGAAGAAAGTTTTTTGAAACGCCATGATTGTGCACCTAGAAAGCCAGGGCTTAGAAAAATGAAAGCACATACAAAAAAACACGGTTGTGTTTCCTCCATGGCTTGATTTAAAGGGAGAAAGCCATCTTAAAACAAAATTCACTATTGATTTTCCTGTTTTGTTTGACATTGCATTCTTGATTTATGAACATGAGCTAGTCCCTCCCATTGCAGGAGTGTAATCCAATATGCCCATTTCCCCATACACCTAGAGAGTTTTAGTGTGCACAGCACAGGCTTTTCAAGAGAAGATAAATTTTTCTGAGATGTAAATGCTCACACCCTCTAAAACTTATGAGTCATGCTTCCATTCGTCATATTTAAAGCGGCAGGTGGTAACGTTAACATTCCAATGCAAATCCTTCCATCTCTCTCTGTCTCGCTCCCAGCTGCCTTGCGTCACCCCGCTTAGCCCCTCCCACCAAATGAACTCCGCATCGCTCTTCAGCCCTTTACACTCATGTGGAACCAGGAATTGCCAAAGCAAGACTCGTGAGACTTGTGTCATGGTGGATAATCAATCGCTCCATGTAGAAGAAAAAAAATTAACAAATTAATGATACTAATATTGTTCATTTGAAGCAGCCATTTGAGTTTTTCTTGTTGATTTTTAGGGTTAGGGTTCCAACCAGAAAACCCTGACGGGGCAGGGTGTATGCTAATTGATCATGTAGATGTACATGAACACCTAACCCTCTGTCTGGGATGACCTGTGATTGAGTAAAACCTTCCATCCAGGAATAGATTTTCTAAAGCCTGAATAAAGGGCTTAGAGGAGGCAGAAGTCTAGTTTTCTCTCTGGCCACTTGTGTCACATAATAACATATAAAAAAAAGTTAAATAAAACCTACCATAGCTTTAATTATTATATTTGGTCTTTTGGTCCCACTCTATGCCTAAGGACATATTCACCTCTTACCATTAGTTTTTACACATGCTCAATAATCCAGGTCAGGAATGTTAAAAAGTGGAATCTGTTCATCAGGACACAACATTTTTTGGAAGAATTGTTTCATTACTTATACAAGTGAGTTCTTCGGTCAACTGTATGAGTCAGACTGAGGAAGTCTCCACGCTGGCCTGGGATCATCTCAGGATCCCCCAGTCAGAAGTAGTTGATGTGTCCAGAAAAGGGGAGGTTTAGGGTCCTCAGCTAGAACTGCTATCTCCAACCCAGCTTTGGATGGATTTTGCTTATGTTTCATATGACCACAGAAAACTATCAGAGGCCTACGTTATATGAAACCCAAAGCCAAAAGTTTTGTTGTGATTCTTTAGCTCACAAATACTGCAACGTGCTCTCCATTCTTGACAAGGATGGCTTGAATTTGGTAAACTATAATTGACGAATGACCTTTGGTACTTTATATTATATCTCTTTCTGATGCGCTTTTCAAAAATCAACTTGGATGATTATCTAATCTATCAGTTGAGAATTTAAATGGCATAAAAAGTCCGTCTAATCCGTCTAACTCTCACCTACCATGCTACGAACAGTGCGATGAGGATGGTGGATGATGAAAAGGGAAGCTGATCTGAGGATATGGCACTACTTGGATTTAATGGGCAGGTTATTAACAATCCATTCTTTCTTATTTTTCTCCGGGTAATCTGATATCAGAGAATTTAGATTCAACTTATTGTGATGAGATAATCGTCAGTTTTCTCTATGTTTGCAAATTGGTCATATTTACACACATTGAATAAGATGTATGTGAATGGAGGCAGTTAGCAGCTTAGCAGTCACTAGTTTTGTATCATACAAATTAACAAAGGTAGCATTTGTCTTAGATGGTTTGAGTGTTGCCTCTCAGCCTTTTGGCCAAGATCGATCTTCTTATTTTATTTTCTAAAGACAGTGTTGAAAAGCTCAGCCTTGGCATAAAAAAGTTTAACTTCACAAGCTTAAAAAAGCTCTCGCTCCACTAAAAAGACACTGAAAGAAGTTGCGAATGAGGTTGAAAATCCCTCAAGGTTGTGTATCCAACCGAAACCTAAGTTTTGGCACTATTTCCAAATTACATCCAACGGAAGCAAAACATTATTATGTGATCCTAACAGTAAAAGCAAGGTTCGAACACGGACCACTGAGACCATCAGATAGTCGACATAGTTTTCAGCTGCAGCATGGCCAAAGAGAGATACACCTAACATCTGCTGTGCTGCTTGCCAGAACAGAGGTACCTGTCAGCCTGAGCTCCTCCATACCGCCCTGTAACGTCTTTATGCATGCTCAGTAATCCAGCTGCAGTGCTGCGACTGCATATTCTCAAATCCTCTGTGAATAGCACACATGGCCATTGTAACTAGTTAATTGTCATGCTAGTTTGCATATGAAACCCATCCTTTTTTTCAGTCACTATGCAACTGTGCTGTTTATGGGGCCGAGATGCCTGCAGTCAGTTGGGATTGAAGAGGTCACTTAGATGAGTGATGAGAGGTTTCTCCCACAAAACGCTGTGCCCAGATTAACTGCTTCGACTTTTTGTGATGTCTTGTAATGTTTTTACCTTTTGGAAATTGCTCAACTTAAATACTGTCTTTCACACTGATATTATAAATAATACCATTCTCTTGTTTCACTGGGACTTTTGACACTTGTATCTCTCCTTCAGGTGTGATGGGGGAATATGAGCCAAAGATTGAAGTTCAGTTTCCAGAGGTAATCCATGTTGCCAAAGGATCCACTGTAAAACTCGAGTGTTTTGCTCTTGGAAAGTAAGTTAAGTCCTTAAGTCACCGTTAGCATGCTCACTACTACAGCTACTAATACCAACACCTTCACCTGCTCCCATCAGGGGTCACCACAGCAGATCCTCATCTCCATCTCTTCCTGTCCTCTACATCTTCCTCTGTCTCACCAGCCACCTGCATGTCCTCCCTCACCACATCATAAACCTCCTCTTTGGTCTTCCTCTTCTCCTCTAGCCTGGCAGCTCCATATTCAGCATCCTTCTCCCAGTATCCCAGCATCTCTCCTCCACACATGTCCACACCATCTCAGTCTTGCTGCAGCTTTGTGCCACAACAAGCACCACTGAGAAAGAACACATCTCTGCCAAGGTCCAAAGAAGGACACCCAAAAACTACATCAGGCTCCTCTTCTCCATCCTTGAAGGGCACAAAGACCAGTGAGGGAAATATGAGATCTGCTCATCAGGATGGAGGGATGATCATGGGTGGTGTTCATGCATGGCTACAGTCCGTATATATCTGTGTTGGGAGGATCCGAGCACAAACTGGCTAAATATAGCCAGGAACAGGATGTATAGGATGTACTGTACAGAATGAGCTGCTCTGAAGAAGGCCAAAAGGAGCAGCAGCCCTGCAGCCGTGTGCTGCCGCCCTGCCTGGCCCAGTTTGCTGCTAAGAATCACCGGCGTCACATCTTCTCCAGTTCCCGGAGTAATCTTCCTCCGTGACCCTCCACTCCCCACAAAGTCATAGCTTGTATCTGCCCATCCCGTCTAACTCCTCTCAGGCTCCGCAGACACACCACATGCGGAGGAGAGAAGGCGAGGGAGGGAAGGAGTAGAGCTGATGAAACTCAGCCTCTCCTTTGTGTCTGTCTGTGAAGGGGCGGCTTTCCCCGCGCACCCCCATGCTGGTGGAGGAGAGGAGACTCACAGATCAGAGATCCATGGCCAAAACATGACTACGTACCTCCTCTCGTAAAAGGATTAATCAACATAGAGTAGAGCGATCAGGCCGTCTGGCGATCAGAATATCGTCGGTTCGATTCCCTGAGCCAGACACTGAATCCCTGAGGGTGAGTGGCGACCTGTCCAGGGTGTCTCGCCACCTTCCGGTCCAGTTTCCCTGACTCCGCATAGGTAGTCAACAATGGATGGATGGATGGATGGATGGGTGGATTTGGGATCAGCCCAGACATGCATCGTTGGCACATTGGGAGCAAACCCTCTTGGCTGGCTCACATGCTTCTGAGAGGAAAGGGGAGAAGCTGTGCCTGCTGGCGTGCCATAAGAGAAGACGACATCATGAAGGTATGGCCCACGGAGTTATCTGAGGGCAGGCCAGCCTCCTCCTGAAACCAGCCTTTCAGTGCGGGGCTTGTCATGGAAAAAACAAGCACACCACCTGAAGACAGGCACTGGCCTTGACTGTGGAGGGAGTGATGGAGGGTGGCGGCATGTGAGCGTTTACTCCTCCGGTCACATGACATGATGCGTGTCGCCACAGACCTGGACGTACGACCCCGCCCCACCCCCTCCACGACCTCCCGACGTGGATTCACTGGA
>OMLC01002987.1:3105-14524 GCA_900302585.1 Regalecus glesne
AGCACAGAATGGGGGGGGGGGTTGAAATTCCTCACCACATGCTAAGACAGAAAACATGCACACACAAACACCGACACTGCCATTACTATCTAACCCCTGTCACTAGCTCATCTGGGTGTCTGTTTATCAACAGTGTCCTCCCCTACGCCCTCTCGTCCAATCATACTCACTCACTACTGTCTTCCATTAAGAGAAATGGGAGGGAGAGAAGTCATGACTAGACTGGCACCCTCACCTGCTTGCTTCTGCTGTTGATACAGCAGTACACTACTGCCACCCACTGGCCAGTTAAGATTCAGCTGGCCTTATGTGGCTGAGGAAGCAGACATAAGGCATCTTTTATCTTGTGTAAGAAAAAGAGAGTAATATACATTTCATTTATTCTCAGATTATTGAGAATTTCCTCAATGAGACTTGGTTTGAGCGCTACCAGGAGCCCATCTCCAAGAACTCGCTCACTACCCTTTGGTCTGTTGCTGTTTCCATCTTCTCTGTCGGCGGCATCTTTGGCTCCTTCTCCGTTGGACTCTTTGTCAACCGCTTTGGAAGGTAATTAGCAGACACACACATCTCTTGTGTGGCTGAAATTCTATCAGAAATCAAACAAATCTATCAGTATTTGTTAATTAGTCATTGAAACAACGCACATTGGACCAGTTAGTGTCTTAATGTTGTAGTCTGAACGTTCAAGCTGACTATAATGTTCATCTTTCACAATCCATCCATCCATCCATCCATCCATTGTCAACCGCTTATCCGAAATCGGGGTGCGGGGGAACTGGAGCCTATCTCCGTTCTCATTGGGCGAGAGGCGGGGTACACCCTGCATAGTTCGCCAGTCTATCACGGCAGAGCATTTTAGGGGAACAGTGCCTTGCTCAAGGACACCTCGACACGCTTCTCTGCAGGACCGGGGATCGAACCTGCAACCTTCCGATTGCCAGGCGACCGCTCCACCCACTGAGCCATGCCGCCCCTTATCTTTCACATTTCATTAGGGAATTATTATATTTGTGCACATCTCCAGTTTTCTTTCTTAATCACACTGTGCTCATGTAGTATTCTCAATTATAGTGCAGGGAGAACCAAGAAAAAAAAATCAGTCATTATAAGAATTGTGATGCCTTCAAGCTGTATTTGATACCTTTTCAATGCCTTGCATGATGTATAAAGACCAAAAAACATATGCATGAGTATCGAAAAACAGTCTATTGCTGACGGGCACGTTTCTTAATATTCTAGCATGCTTGTGTTGCTAGGAAACCCATTTGTGACCTGTCTAGATTTCTCATATCTGTGATTTTCTTCTGTTGTCTTCAGGAGGAACTCCATGCTGATGGCAAATGTTCTGGCCTTCGTTGCTTCTGCTTTTATGGGCTTCTCCAAGTTATCCAGTTCCTGGGAGATGCTCATCATTGGCCGCTTTGTAGTCGGACTCTACTCCGGCCTCTCCACGGGCTTCGTGCCCATGTATGTGGGTGAGGTTTCTCCCACTGCCATGCGAGGAGCCTTGGGAACTCTCCATCAACTGGGCATTGTCGTTGGGATCCTCATGGCACAGGTGGAGTTTCATTGAGCCTTTGATTGGTTGCTTGATATCAGATAACTATTTCAGTGGTTAAAATGGCTGTGAATCTACTGCTAAGGATGAAATACAACTTGAGGTGGAAAAAGGCGGACTTTGTCTCTTGAACTTTATAAGGAGAGGGAGGCTGAAATTAAATCTGACACATTGCCTTAAAGACAAAACAGGAGCTCTTTGACTTCTTCTCTACACCCCAATACATTATGTTGGCTTGTTGGTGTACCATTTATCTCAGGGCCACCTGTGCGGTTCATGCACGTGACATTGATAATATTTCATTCAGATTAACTTAGAGTAGCATTAGGTGTTCTAGGCTCATATTTGCCATGTGTTTGGGTGGTTTTCAGGTGTTCGGTATGGAGGCCATCCTTGGATCAGCCAACTTGTGGCCCTTCCTTTTGAGCTTCACCTTCATTCCAGCATTGGTGCAGTGTATCTTGCTGCCTTTCTGCCCCGAGAGCCCTCGCTTCCTGCTCATTAACAAGAATGAGGAGAATAAGGCCAAGGCTGGTGAGTTCAATACATACACTGGAGATGGAAAGTAAGTGGAAATGATAAGACTAAAAGTAAAGAGATCACAGCTATTGGGGATTTGAGCAACTTAGAATGGCTAAATCTGCATAATGTTTTAGATAATCAATTCACTTTTACAATAATATTTTTTAATAATTCTTTAGTGGAAGTTTTATCATTTTGCCTTATTTTCTATTTTATTTTTTGTCACTTATTTCTATTAGCTTTTATGAATTCTATTTTTTTTACCATGTTTTAATGTCGTTTGTAACTCCGTTTAAAAAAATAATATTAACTGTATCTATGAGGATGATTGGCAGTGGCAGTTGCGTGCATTGGGAACTGATAAACCAGTTGTCGTAGGTTTGAACCCACCACGGGGATCATGACAGCCATCTAACTTTAATCACCCACATACTATCCAAGTCTGCCTCTACCCCCAGAACATGGGGACTAATCGTGACATGTAAAAATGGACCTCTCGCTGTCTATGACAATGACAGTTACATAGATGGATATCCCCTCTTGATTGGACAATATGGCAGCTTGGTGGCTCAGCAGTTAGTACTGTTTATGTATGGCAAGAAAATCCTAGGTTTGAACCCTAGGCAGTCCTAGGTCCTGTCTGTATGGAGTTTGCATGTCCTCCAACTGTCTGTGCTGGTTTCCTCTGGCTTATCCAGTTTCCTTCCACCATCAAAAAGACATGCATGTTAGGGTTAATACTCCTGCCTGTGCCCCTGACCAAGGTTAAAGGAAAAGGAACTGGAGTTGATCTCTGGGCGCTGAAGCTTCCCACTGCTTCTATGCAATAGAATGGATTAAATACAGAAGATGAATTTGATTGTATTCTTGCTTTACAACGACAAATAAAATGTCTTTCTTCTCTCCTATCATTAACTCCTCTTCCCCATCCTAGTACTGAAGAAGCTTCGTGGGACCAACGATGTGAGTGCTGACATGCAGGAGATGAAGGAGGAGAGTCGGCAAATGATGAGGGAGAAGAAGGTGACCATCCCGGAGCTGTTCCGCTCACCCCTCTACCGTCAGCCCATTTTAATTGCCATCGTCCTGCAGCTGTCCCAGCAGTTGTCGGGCATCAATGCGGTGAGCTCCCAGGCCTCACTTACACGTTTCTTTTCATTCTTAGTCCCGTCCCTCTTCAAAACACTGCTGACCATCTCAGAAGTTGATATACACATACAAACTCCTACAATCTCTTGTAGTAACACCTGCTGTGACTTTGTCTATATTTTTAGACAGTATGTTCTCGATGCTGACAAACACGCAATGCACTTTTGGCCTTTCCAAAGAGGTCTTCATGAGGCAGTCTTGGACTTTCAAAAATGGAAAAATAGTTATTTATAGAAATATTGACAAGTTTACAGTTCATGACAGATTTGACCGTACAAAACAGGAGTTTACAAGGCATCCACAGAGCTCTACTGTGAGGATCCGTAGAGAAACAGGTCCTGAGTAAGCTGTTAAAGGATCCCAGCATTTATGAAATGGAACCCGTTCCTCTCTTTGATAAAAGCTGAGAGTTACGAGAGGCTAATATATGATTAATCCATAACTAATGTGATGTCTATTTTTCTTCCCCCTGCCTCTGCCCTGCTCTCCACTTGCTGCTATAACACTGCAAATTTCCCCCTGTGGGACTGATAAAGGAATATCTCCTCTTATCTTATGACACTACTTATCCACAGTGTGATATTAGATAGTTCCTGTGATAACCACCTTGATAAATACATCTTCTAGCACAGAAGAGGAGTGTTTTCAGAAGTTTTAATGAATTTGGCAGCATTTCCGTGGGAGTATCTAGGCAAAGGATGCATGACAACAGAGACATGTTCTCCCTTTGACCAATTACATCATTGATTTCTTAACGTTGAACTGTTCCTTGACTGTGTCATGTTTGTGTTTCAGGTTTTCTACTATTCCACCAGTATCTTTAAAAGAGCCAAAGTGGCACAACCTGTCTATGCCACTATTGGAGCTGGGGTCGTCAACACAGCTTTTACTGTGGTTTCGGTGAGTACATTTAAACGGAACTTTTCATTTTGAAGTCATTCTGACAGAAAAATGCCAAACTGTTGAATTGGATGCCAAACACATATGATCATTGCCAAACATTAGTGGGTCATGGGACTCATGGGACCGCACAGATATATGATTTATTGTTAGTTATCTATTGTTTACTTACAAATTAGATTTATTTTATGTATGAAGCTCATTTTTATTGTTTATTTTGTGTATGAAACTAATCCCTCGATGCGTCTGATTTCTTCTTAGCTTTTTGTAGTTGAGCGTGCTGGACGGAGGTCCCTGCATCTTCTGGGACTGATGGGAATGGCTGGCTCTGCTGTCCTGATGACCATTGCCTTGTCTCTTTATGTAGGTTTCCACACTCACAAAGTCACAAAGCCTATGCCTTGGTTTTATAATGACACACATGCTATAAAGCGGACCTGCAGGAGACTGGAATGTGAATGGCCAAAATCAAAATTGGAAGTTTTTTACCTTTCTTGGCATGAGTGCTTATTGAAATACAAGCATGCTTTAGCTGCTGCGAAAGGAGCATATCTCTCTTGCCTAATGAATGCTATTAAACATAATCCCAGATGTCTCTATGACACTTTAAATGAATTATCAAAAGAAAACAGCTGTCTATTAGCTACTCAACATTTACAGCCCAGGAGTTTCTAGACTTTCTTCTGCACTCCCTGACCTACAAAATTATTATTTTTTTATAATGAACCACTGATAGTCCCTGCTTTTACAGCTTTTGAGAAATTGGATGCTTTTAAATTCAGATAAAACTGGGATGTCGGTCATTGGCCCTTCTAGACACAGACACTGCTATGACCAAGTATCAATAACAATTGACAATTATTTGATTTTACAATGTATGACAGCCCAAAATCCTGATGTTAGGTGTGATTCCATCCTGACCTTTGATGAGCACATTAAAGAAATCCCCAAGACTGCTTTTTTAAAACCCTACATTCCACCTCGCACTCCGCTCTCACTCTGTATGCCAAAAATGTAAAGAAAGTCAACTGGGGCCATGTTTTTGGCTCTCATTCTTGTGGAATAACCTGCGTTCTCCTGTCAGACCATCAGAATCTGTTGAGTCTTTTAAATCTTAATTTAACACTCATCTTTTTGCCTTAACCTACACGTAGCGACTTTACATTATGTGATTCATAACCTGTACTATATGCCGGGTGGGTTTCTGTCTCCATGAGTTTATCAAGTACTGTCTCTGTGGATGACATTTTAGATTATAGAGCATATGGTATAGACTAATGTAAACTGTTCTCCCACATAGCTTCTCATGCTGAATGAATATCTCTTGCTGTTACCCACTGCCACTGCAGCCTTTTTAAAGATAATCAGCCATCTGTCCATCCATCCATGTTCTACGTATGATGAGAGTTAGCCTTGTGGCTTGATCTGCCGTGTTTGCATTTGTGCTGTTTGTTAATTAGCACTGTCACAGTTAAGGAGCTTATCATTGTTATCAATATATCCATGTAATTCCATTATAATTCTGTTATCCTGATCACATTGTGGGCTGTAAATTGTGTTTTATTCTGTGTATACAACATCCATTCTACTGTCGTCCATCTTGGGAGAGAGATCTCTCCTCTGTTGCTCTCCCTGAGGTTTCTTCCTATTTCTCTTCCTGTTTAAGGGTTTTTAAGGGAGTTGTTGCTCATCCGATGCGAGGGTCTATGGGCAGGCAGGATGTTGTGTTAATGTAAAGTCTATTGAGGCAATTTTTTGTTTGTCATAATGGGATAAAAAAAACGAGATGGACTTGGCTTAAAAGTGATGAGGAGCTTTGTTGGTTATCTGCAAGTATCTACAAGATCAATTCCTGGGACTCAACCTCTTCTCTGTTTCTTTATGTTTAGGAGCAGTACAATTGGATGTCGTACATTAGCATCGTGGCTATCTTTGCATTTGTGGCATTCTTTGAGATTGGACCAGGACCCATCCCATGGTTCATTGTGGCAGAGCTATTCTCACAGGGACCCAGGCCCTCTGCCTTTGCTGTGGCTGGCTTCTCCAACTGGACTGCCAATTTCATAGTGGGCATGTGCTTCCAGTATGTAGAGGTGAGTTCATAAATCATCTAATGATGTGCCTGGGTCAGTAGGTTTTTGAAAGTAACTTCTAGACCTTACCCCTACTTAACTTAGAACATGGGTTGGGGTCTTACCATCCAGGAAAATATATCATGTGCCACAAAGTTCTACACATTACTTGAATTTCCTTACAAATTATGTCTATGATGCACTGTTCTTGATTAATTTAATTCAGCATATAAAGGGTGGTCTTTGTGAATTTAATCACATTTTGCACTAAAACAGCCTCGATTGGCCTGATGATAATATAACAACTACATTACAATTATTACCAATGACTTTCTTTCTTCCCTTCCCTTTTGTTACAGGATCTATGTGGCCCCTACGTTTTTATTATCTTCACCGGGTTTCTGCTCATATTCTTCGTCTTCACCTACTTCAAAGTGCCAGAGACCAAGGGCCGGACGTTTGACCAGATATCTGCCGGTTTCCGCCAGTTGGCTGGCACTGGGGCTGAGAAACACTCACCAGAGGAGCTCAACAGCCTAGGAGCAGATTCTCAGACTGGCGTCTAGTTCCAGGCACCTTCTGATAAGCTCCACACACCCCGACAAGAACCCCTGTACCCCAAATACTCTCTTGGTGCAAGAGGGATTGCAGAGGAGCTCACTGACTAGACATAGAGGTATACACTGGTATAATAATTTTCACACTGTCAACTTTATTGAAGACTGTATTACCAAGGTATTTACCTCCTGCCGCCCCTCTCATGTTACACAAGTCCCTAAAACTTGAAGGGCACTAGGACCTGTGGCAGTTGTGAGAAGGAGAGAAGGGGATAAGTTGATATGTGTTCCCATATTCAGAATAAGGAATGAGCTCGGCTAGTGTCAATTTGCAAACCTTTTAAAATCTTTTTTATAGAATATAGTACATGCAATTTTACTGGCTATGTCTCTCCTCTCCATTTCCCGTTCCTTAGTCATTTCCTGTTACTGTCAATTTATCATTTGCTGCATAATTTAGGATTAATGTCACTATGCAAAATTCTTGTCTTGTTTAGTTTTGTATGGTTTTCCAGTAGAGAAAGGAGTTTCCACAAAAGTGACCCTATGCTATAAGATGAAGAAAAGTTATCTTACTGCGAGAAAGGTTGAAAGTTGGGCTTTGGGAGGGTTTGGGTTGACTTGTTTTTTTTAATTTATTTTTTTTATTTTTCTTGTTTATGCTCCTAGAACAATCACCATCCTTACACATCTTCAAATAATGTAAAAAAAATATTTTATTGCATTTTTTAATCTAAAACTGACACTTCTTATAAATTAAACCACCAATACACTGTTTTTAGCCTTAAGAAAGAATACTTATAGTATGTCCAGAGAACATATGAAGAAAATGTATTCAATGTTTTTGAAAATTTTCTACTTGTAGCTTTAGTGTCTAAGTAGTTTTTTTTCTGTCATTTGTTATTTTGCTGTCAATTTATCATTTGCTTTGTAATTTAGGATGAATGTCAGAGTGTGGTTTTTTTTTCCTCGTCTTTGTGTCTTTTCTCCAGTAGAGAGAGCAGTTTCCTCAAGATTGACCCTGTGCTGTAAAATGAAAATGGTTGGTTATTTTTGTAAGTAAGACTTGTTTTTTGGAGGGCGTTGCTGTTGCTGTTGCTTTTTTTTTTTCTTTTCCTTGATGATGCTCCTAGTACAATCCAGACCCTTACATTACTTCATGTCACAGAGAAGGATTTTATTGCATTTTCTAAAGCAGAAATTTTACTCTACTAAATCTTCTTTTGGCATGTTCCCTGTTTCTCGGGGGTTGCCGCAGCAGATCTTGTCAATCTGCATGATAATCTGGCAAAATTTGATATCAGACGCCCTCCCTGACACAACCACTAACCCTTTGGATGGGGGAACAGGTAAAGCCGTGGATGCCATCCTAAAATTCATGGACTTGAGTCGATGCCTGTCACCAGATTTATTCTTATAAATGAAATCATGAAATCACATGCAGAAGGATTTTATTACATTTTTATATCTATAAAAGAACATTTGTTCTCATAAATGAAATCATATGATCACATGCAGAGTAGAATTTGATGTGTTCTGTGTTTAACTTTAGGAAGGAACACAGTGTGTCAATATGAAGAAAAATGTCAACCATGTATCTATATTACTGCTTTTATTACTATTTAATTTTATACGCCAATGAAGTCATGAGACTGTGTAATCAGTATCTGCTCAAATCAGTCTCAGAGCACCACAGAACATGGCAGGGAAGTTGATTATTCACTTATCCTACTACTGTCAACTGATATTTATGCATTCAGTCATACTCGGCACACTATTTGACTGCCGGCTTGCGTCAACACCAAACCACAAAATCAGCCCTTTTTATTTTTGTAGGTGTTAAGATTTGTCTGTCCTCAATGATCATGCTTCCTGTGTCTTCCTTATCTTATCGGAACCAGTTTTTGGGTTGGATTTTACTCCAGTCGTGAATGAAACCTGCCTTCAACAGTGCATCTTTACTCAAGTGATGGTCTTTTGGGGTTTTGTTGTCGCAGAAATGTAAGCATTAGGTGGCTGTAGTCTGCTGGCTGAGTTGGCCTGAAGCCTGTCTGGCTGAGCTGCACTCTGTTCTATTGTTCTATTGTGTTGCCTTTAGAACAGAAAGCATCTGTTAAAAACAAAGCAAAGAAAAACAACAAACAAAAAACGGGGGACCAAAGTGAATGTGGCTTTCAGCGTTTCGAAGACTCTTCATTATCTCCAAAGTGCTTTTCACCTACCAGCATCCGACTCCCAGCGTCCCTGACCTTACACCATTGTACATGATGTGCCTTTGGAAATGGACACTTGTGGGTGTAAGCTTCACTTTGTGCAGTCACCCAATTATGCTTTATGTACTGGCTCACTGTTTGGGTTGTTTATTGTATCTCGGAGGAGGGGTAGCCTGTATTTGTTTTTTCTCTAGTATTACTTTACGTTGGATATTTTTTTTGTAAAGTTAGCGTCTGTAACTGCTGTGCATCTGCGAGAACTTTTTTTTTTTTAAACGTGATCTTCACAAAGATAGGTTTTTATTTTTCATTTCTTAGCAGCACTTTATCATCCATAATGATAGTTGTTTCATCACTGAAAGAAATAATATTAGCATGTTTCTCGACCTTATTTGTACAGTGGTATGGAATTGTAATTATTGAAGAGAGGCAGAAGTACTGTTGATGGATTACTTGATGTTGGAACCATGCGGCTCGTTGGTATCTGGTCAGCACATGTCTACAGGTTTTCTATGACCCGTTAGATAGAGACCGGCCATTTAGTAAGAATGACTATCCCTGGTCTGGCATGAAACAGTCCACCATATTCATTGTAATCATTCCATGATGAGCTGTTGATCTTTGTATATAGTATGTATAGGAAATATTCATGGATCTCTTTGCCCATCGAAGAGAAGCGCTGTCTCATCCACTCCTATGATGCATTGACATGGGCTCCTCCGTGCCTTCACTAGTAGTATCACTGTGACCGATAACCCCAGATGGTTTCACCAGCAGATTTTAACAATGCTTTGGCAGTGCAAGCCAAAATCAGTTGCAATGATAAGTAAGTATAATGTTTTTGAATTCCAGTTTGGGCATTTAGGTTTCGATGCATACACGTATTGGAAACATCCAGAAGCATACAATGTGTTAAAATCTGCTTATTACAGGGTAGATTGGTGGCCTACACAGTCAAGGCAGGTTTATGTGTATAGCCCCAAGTCACAGTTTATTCCTATGATGTAGCATTGGTTAAATGCAGAGAATAAATTCCATTGTATGTATGTGCAATGACAATGACAAGTCTCCTCCCCCAGAAGGCTTAGAGAAGGCCACATGGTGTAAAACATGACGTCATGTAGAGTCTCATCTATCCCCATCCCCAAAGCTGTACAAAAATATTTTTCTCATTGAAACTTTGATAGATGCATTTTATTTTATTAGTGCCAACTTATCCTCACCTGCTTTCTTTCCTTTTTCTTCTGGTTTGATATGCCTTAAGATACATTTAAAGCCAGTAATGGTCATTTTAATTCAGATTAAACACAAACCATGGAGGAGTTGTTATTGTGGGTGTATCCGTTGGCGTGTTGCAGTATGTATTAAGACGAAGTTTGGGATATTTAAAGTTTCCGTGTGTACCTTGGTGAAGGAATCTGGCCCTCCGACAGAGATGTAAAGTTGTGCTGGATGCTGTAATGCTTCTTTCTGTCTTGTGTCAGATATATGCGGTTGGATGTTTAAATAAAAGAAGTTGTGCACACATGAGTGCTTAGTTCATATCTGGGGTTTTTTTTCCAGCTGGTCAGCGGCAATCTGAGAAAGACGTCTGCCCCACTTGTTCTTTGGCATGGGTATTTACTTAGACCTCCACCTTACATTGGATATGCTGAATTCTCCACGGGGTTTGAGACAAGTACAGTATTTCCAAGAGATAAAACATAACATCTCCTGTATTGGTTTTCATATATTTACTTATTTCTAGACCGTTACCAAGGAAACAAGAAGCTGGGTGCCCGTGCCTGCATGTGTGCCCACACACATGGATTCACTGCCTGAATGGCCAGATGTGATCGATCCCCAGGCTTCAAAAAGAGGCTTTGAAGACGAAGTCAAAAAGACCACCCTGATAAGGGTCCCTCAACAGCACTGTGCTGGAGGACATGGGGGGTGATGGGGGATATCTTCTGGGATAGTCCAAAGGTTTTGGCCTAATATAAAAGCAGAGATTGGTAAAAATGTGGAAACTGATGTTCCTCTTTACCCAATTCCAGAAGTAAATAGTCTAAATAGATATAAAACTAAAAACGTTGAACAAATACATACGAGTAATATAAAGTACAGTAAGAGCTAAAGTGCAATGCAACCTATGAGGTACAAAAAACAGCAGCAAAATGGGGCGGCATAGCTCAGTGGGTAGAGCGGTCGTCTGGTGATCAGAAGGTCACAGGTTTGATCCCCGGTCCTGCAGAAAGCATGTCGAGGTGTCCTTGAGCAAGACACTGAACCCCTAACTGCTCCCTGAGCACCATATGGTGGCAGCTCTCTACTCCTATACAATCGGATGGTTCAAATGCAGAGAATTCCAAATTTTCCCTTGTGGGAAAATCACAAAAACAAAACAAAAACAACAGCAACTCTAAATAGATTATGATGGTAAGAAAGTGCCGGCCATCAATGTGT
>OMLC01003002.1:18886-30726 GCA_900302585.1 Regalecus glesne
GGAGGAGGGGGGGGGGCTTTGATGCCGGCCTGAGGTGGGCTAAGTCTCTGATAGATGTGACTGTGATCTTCAAAAGAGAATACTGTATCTACACTAAGGAAACGGCCGGTGTGTCTGTGCAGTGTGCTCCTGAATGTGTACATATCTAGACAAAAAGATGTGTGAATTTATATGTCTGTGCTCAGACACACATGCAAACTTCCAGTGATAACAACTTTCAAAAACAATCTTACTCACTGGAGCTTTTACATATTTAAAGCACATTTGGAGCCAGCTAGGTTTTGGGCCAACACTATACACTACATTTAATATAATTTTGCACAGAGAGCAGTGAAAGAACATCTCCATGCCACATTCAATATTTTGGCAGTCTCATGGTCCTCTCACCTCCAAGTCATACGTCTTTCATTTCCATATGCAAAAAAATAATAATACACAGATGGGATCAATGATGACACTTCTCAATCTCAAGGCCCTTGCCTGTCTCTTGCTCTTTCTTTCTCTCCCTTGTCTGCTTGGAGGATTTGGATGGATGGAAGGGGGGGGTCACAGACAGAGACAGAATACTTTGGTTCCTGTCTACAAGGCTGAAAGGGTTTCCGGAGTATGGTCCAGAAATAGAGAAAGAATCAAATCCCCTGTTATAGATAGTTCCCATTTAATGATGCAGGACCTGGATTCCTCTCTATTGGGTAAATGACTATTTCTGCCAGTGCTGGACTAGCAAAGCATGGTGGATGGCAGCAAAGGCATAACCCTGGCGTTTTATCAGCTGTGGCAGGTCCTTACTGTCTCTGTTCAAATGGCCATTTTGAATCAAATCCAACCTGGATCAATGACAAAGGGGCTTACTAAAAAGTCAGCGTTGAATGGGAGGACTTGGCCTTGGAATAGTCTCCCCTGATTGGGTCTTATTAGGCATAATGGAGTACAAGAGCCTCTGGGAAGAGGATCATTGAGTGGCTGAGCTAATTGGGAACACTCATGAACGCTCATGCTTGTCGTGACTGCTCTCACAGCGGAAAGGGATTCATTTGTGAACGAATGAGCGGTGACCCTCTGAGTACTTGAGTGGTCATCCGAGTACCAACGGCTGCTGCATTCTGAGAGCCGATGCTCGGATTCATCTTGTAAGCTTGCAAGTCTGAGCATGTTGAAAAATGTATGGCTCCAGAGCACTACGAGCGGGATGCGATGAGAAGAGAGGACACAAGAGGAATGGAAGAAATGGGAGAGGACTGAGTGGAAGGCAGATTCTGCAGAGAACCGGAGATTGAGAGACAAGAGAGCAGAACTGATAGGAAGGAGGAGATGAGAGAAGAGGAGGGAAGACCAGAGGATGAGAGAGAGACGGCATATGAAGGAATCTGTTGTGATTTAGAGTATAGCAGTCCAATGAGAGACAGAAAAAGAGGGGGCTCAGACTAGATCAATTTCACAGAGGTGGGTTGATAACAGGGTCTGGTTAATGAGCGAGGCATAATTTATTAATGGCTGCTTGGTACAGGCACAGGAAAGAGGCAGAGCCAGCCCTAACACAGGGTCACATAGGTCAGGCAGAGTGGACAGGTGCCAGGACTGCAGGCTGGATGTAAAGTACATTCTTATCCATACCACTGAGACCACACCGGAGACAAAGTGACTGATGTAATCAGCTAGCAGGCTCTCAAGCAGCCTCGTGGCATACACAACCTGAGCTGACCTACATAAACCAAAACCAACATGTAAGAAAAGTCACGCACGGTGGATTCAAGGCAAATTCAATGCTATCGGACATCGAGCGGTTTGTCATCTACCTCAGTTCCCTCCCTAAAAAGCTGAATCATGCAAAATGGCTGATGTAATCTGTTAGTTGTGAGGGTGTACACTATGGCTCCCTCTTTGTACGAGGATGTACTCTGAAACTTTGCTGATCAAACATAATACCAGTCGTCTGTGCTCCACATCCTCTGTGTTGGTATCCTCCACAAGAGGGTGTGTTTGGACTGATGCCCACCCGTCGATAAATGACGCTATATGTTCTGGGCCCACTGGCACAAGGTAACTCATCACTGAGGGAACACACACCCTGTGCCATGAATATGCCAGGCTAGATAACAAATCACACAGACCTCTCCCTATCATAAACCATGTAAGTAAAGGTGACACACAGGAGGGACTTCACTATGTCCTTGTCTCTGTGAGGATTCCCTCTATACCCACTGCAGTCCTAGTCAAAATGTCAGGGCTTGACTTTGTGTGTGTGTGTGTTATATCTGGGTCTGAGTCTGTGCACTCTGCACCTTCCTGTCATGAGGCTGACTGATGACTCAAATCCATGCGTCCGAAAGCACCCAGTCAACATGGCCTCAGCCATTTCACAAACTTCGCAGAGAAGAAAGGCTGAAAAATAGTTAGTCATGATCACGCCGTAACGTCAGCCAGCTAGAGCCTACTGAGCAATAAAGTCAACTCAGGGAACTTCAAATCACATAAGGCTACCTCGCCAAGACATGTTTGCATGTGAACAAGTGTCAGAGAATGAGACGGGCATTGAATGAAAGCGTTTGTCTGTCTGTCTGTGTGTGTGCGTGTGTGTGTGTGTGTGTGTGTGTTTGTCTGCAAGTTTGACAAATCAATTTACCAATCATCCATCAGCATCACAGACAGCTGAGGACATGAACTTGAGGTCTATCCATTACTCACTTTATCATCCCTGTGCTGTTTGACTCCGATGGACGGCGGGGTCCCGTGATTTTTTTCTCCGAAGCAATAACCCAGTCATTGTGCGGGTGCATTAAGAAGACTTGTGGGTAAGAGGGGAGGGAAGGGGGACGCTGAGAAACAGAAGTTCAAAAGCTTTATCCCTCCTTGTTCGACTGGACTATAATCGAATTTCTGAGGGGAGTTGTATCGAACCATCTGTACTCTAGGAGAACTTTACCATGATGCATTTTTTCTGCTCTCCTCGTCTGGGGGAAAATAGCCTCACATCTATGTGTGTGTGGGCTGCAGAGTGAATAACTAAGGTCTCTTGGGACTGAATTTATTCATTTTCCCTCTCCAAAAACAACAACAAGAGGAACAGGGATGGCGTAAAGAGGGGGACCTCTCTTGAGTGATCTGAAGTAAGAGAACAGCTGGCAGACACCGACAGAAGCCCTGTCCAGAAACAACCTCTGATCCTTGCTCACAACAGCCGTGTCACAGCGATGGATCTCAAAGGGTCGTACAGGCCAAAGAACTTAAAGACCGCAGTCATCAATTGTCATTCAATGCCTTCGATACCCATGTGGGGTTACACGTTGGATCTGATGATATCACTTGTTTGGTTGTAATGAAGGAGTCGTATGAAAAGAGATCATCTTTTGCTTATTGAACTACACTCTGGCACTTCCCCATGATGCAGTAGAGATCAGATTCTGTTCTCTGCAGGACAAAAGAGGCATCTGCTTGTTCTTCTGCTAAATTCACCAAAGCACCTGTGGGCGTTTCTTGGCTGAAGTTTTTTTTAATGCAGAGCTTCATTTCCCCAAGTTTAATTATTTCCCCTTTCATGAAAATTATATTACTAAAATGCTATGGGACCTGTGAAGCCTCTCACACGACCTTTCATTCATCACATTATTCATCTTGCACAATTACGGTTTTATTTTTAGCCACCTCAACACTCCTTTGGTGGCATTAAATTATGCATGTCTTCACATACACTGATCATCTATTTTCTTGACAAAGAGGGATGATCTTGAAGGTTCCCCCCTGTGCACAGGTGGGAAGACAGCTCAAAATAACAGGGGAGAGGGGTCGGCTGGTGTGACCGCATCCAAGTGTGTAGGCCACGAGGTGGCCTCTACAAGGTAGATATGAGCTGTAACGAAATTAAAGTTTTACCGCCTGAGGAAGGATGTTACCCGTCAAGCTTTACGGTTTCCTTTCTTGTGAATCATCTCAAACACGCAAGCTCCTAGGCCATTCACAACGACCCCACACATGAGTAATGCAGTGAGTAACGTGCACTAAACCGAGAGAGACAATGGTCAAAATGGATCAGAGGGTGACCTTATGATACGTCACGTCTGGAAGTCGCATGATGCTTCCAGCCACAGACGCAGGGCAGCGGATGACCACATGTGACTGACAATACAACCAAGGGCGGTTTGCTCGTCTGAAAAGCAGATGTTTTAAACGGCACTGATTAACACTGAGCTGGGCTTCTCTGTCTCAGCCTGCTTACTCGGCACAGTTTCCCTTCGTTACATCATGCCAGACCTCATGTTTCTGTTTCTAGTCCCACTTTTGGGCTTACTCCACTTGAGTGTGGCTCTCTGTCCGCTGATTTTCCAGTTGAGAGTGAGGCCTGGGAGCATTGAGGCTCTGACAGCAGCCATTGTCTCCGTTTGTATGGCATGACGATGATCTCATAGGCAGCCCCATACCAGCTTCTGTCACTCTCTACGGTCCGAGAAGCTGCTGTTAATTACGACTCCGTATTGTAATTCCACATCACTCAGGACAATAACCCCTGAAACTATGAAGATCGTAAAGAAGGTCCCCTTGGAGACAAGAAAGCAGTAGTGATGAAAAGGACATAACCCTTTGACCTGAGGTTATTGGAAGCAAATTTGCAGGATAAGAAGGAATAGAATGAAATAAAACAGAATATGGTGTCTGAACGGAGTCCATGAAATCTGGACAAAGATACAGCCTGACAAGACTAACACTGTGTTTTCATCCAGGAAGGCACCAATTAGTGCTCGTTTGGTTTGTCCAGCGATGGAATTTAACCTATCGTAGCTGGATGGACCAGGTTTCACTGGACCATTGCAGTGAGTACGTGGTGGATCCCCATGAGCAGAAACAGCCACGTCAACTTGTGTGCTCATGCTTTAATTCTGATGTATTTTAATCCATAACTTCCTCAGCCTCTAGATTGCTGTCAGAAGTGCTGCCGAGTACATAAAAGAGTGTGTCGAGTAAACAAATCCAGCTTTTCATGTGCAAGACTCTCATCTAGACTCTCATCCAGTAGAACACCCCATCTAACAGATGAGAGGAAAGGCTTCACAAGTCCATATCTGCCTCCATGAATACACAATTAGGGTTTAAAAAAGATCTGGGTCTACTGAAGTGATAACATATTGTATCTAGTTCCTATGATCATCGACTGCCATAACAACTAAAGCTCATTAGGACAAATAACCCTGACCCAGTGTATAGATAACATATATAGTGCTCAATATAGAAGCTTTCAAGTATTGATGGCTGAGTTTTCTCCAAGAGATTGTACATTATTCATGATTTGCACGTGTGTGTGCCCGTCTGTCTGACCGCATTTCTGTGATCAATGGCGGCTGTCTGATAGTCCAGGCCGGCTCAGAGATCCAGCCCTGCTTTTATCGCATCACTAAGGCACTCTGACAGTTCATGGTAGCCATCAAAGCCTCTCTACCATGCATCCGACAGTCATTCTTCACCATGTCGGCCGCTGCTCGTGGCGACTAGCCGCATGGGTGACCGGGTGTTGGGGGATTCAGGAAATTTTCCTCCGATATTCCCCGAAGAACCATTCTTATTTAGACTAGAGTGTCTTCCAAAAATATATGTTCATTTCCCTCAAGCCTAAATGTGTTGTGCAGATGCAGGGGTGTCCTCCATGTTTGGCATGATTCAGGTCTTCCTACTGCATCCAAGTGGAGCGCATAAACACCAGGACATAGCATAAGGTGGATAGTCTATGTTTATTTATCTTTGCCACCGCCTGATGTTGGATGAAATCCCTGTTGCCTAGAAGACTTCAAACAAAGAAAGCATTCAGTCACGAACGCAGAACTTTTGCTTGAATCCCTCCAGAGGAGAGGAAAAGAAGAGGGAGAAGAAGACACAGTGAAATAAAAGGAATTGAAGGCATATCAAGACTTTTCCTTAATTCACTGCTCAAACCACAAATGGCTTGAGAGACATCTGTCCATCTCAGTGTGCACCACAAGTGCTGATTGATGACCTGGCTAACCCAGCATTCAACACCGAACCACATCACACCAATCTAATTACCCAGAGATGGTGCACAGACCTACTGTCTTGCCCTCCTTCTCTCCATGAATAAGAACGGAGAAGCATTAAAATGGATGACAAATTTGGATTATGTTCGCATAGAAAAAGCAGAGTGAGGGAAAATGCCCAGGAATCAAAAGGCCGCCTGCCATGAATAATAAATCTGTCTGCCGCAAATTGCTGTCAGGGAATGATAATGTCATAAATAATGAATTGGTTGCAAAGCATCTGACGGCACAGTGAGATGTTTTGTGCGTGCCGCGAGGAGGCTCAAGCTTGTTGCACAGCGCAGATGAGCTTAATGAAAGAGGAATGAAGAATTTCACTCTTTTAATAACACTTGTGATAATTGGGCTCCCACAAAGAGGGCAAGGCACCATTGCAACATGCTCTGAGAACAGAAATAATGTTTCAGCCATGGACTTTGCCGTCTCACTTCCTGTGTGACTTAAGAAGTGCTCGGGTCTGTCTTGATATGATGGCCATTGAGGGAATCTGCACGCTCAATAGAACATGTCCGTTCTACAGTTCAAACTTACAGCTACATCAAATCCCCTCTGGGATCAATACTGCAGTGGATACAGTATTGAATAGTAACAACCCATCTTGTCTGCCACTGTTTTTTGCTAACAGGGCAGAGAAGCATTCAAATGCATACTGCACTTAATATAATGAAGACATCAGAAATATATGATTACCCTTAACACACATCTAAGGATAAACAGTGGATTTCCCCTCCAGAGAGACAAAGGGTTTTACTCGACAGACTGTTCCACTGTTATATCTGGCGGTAGAGCAAGTGGTTGAGGGGGCCAAGGCTCTTCCTGAACTACTCAGACACATGCTGGGATCCTCTGCAGGACAATGTAGGCCCCGGAGGGCCCTCTCACTCCCACACTGAGCCAAGAACACAAAATTACATACACATGGAAATAGACAGGAACCGAGGAATACTACAGGAACCCCTCAACACACACACACACACTTATAAAAACACACATGCAAACACACAAACTGATTGAATTAGTCTGGAGGAGCAACGTGGGACCACAGGACAATATTTTCATTGCAATAAAGGAAAAGCTTGCTTATGGCTTTCCCCAAGCAAATATTTGGCTTTGGGTCAACTCTACTATTCGTCCCCTGAGGAATGTGCTAGGGCCAAACTTATCAACCATGAAGCAAAGATAGCAAAAAAATAAAAAGGGAAGTGAAGAAAAACAGTCCGGGTATTTGCAAGTTAATCAAACAAAGCCCACATGTATCCTGGTAGAAGATTAAGGGTTAGTGGGTCTGACCAGTGTGAATAGATTTAAGACTCATGACTAGAACTGTCTGGAAGTAGGACACTTCACTTTTCCCAACAAAATTCCCCCTGTGGATGCCAGAATCAGATATTTGAACAGACAATATATGTGGCAGTGTGTGAGCGTGGACCCAAGCTAAACCCCAACATCCTGAGAGACAGCCACCATGATTGAGCTCACAGACATGGAAGGGAGATTTCCAGGTAGGAAAGGAAGAAAGGTGCTGAACCTAACCTTTAATGTGAACTGCATTTAATCGGAATTTTGGATGTGGTTAGAGGGTTTGAAGCAACTTCCCACCAGAGACTTGGGGAATAAACACAAAAAAATTCCCTCTTTCTCCAAGCAGGCTAGAGTCAGCCTCTAATACCCTGAGATATGCTCTGAGACTGTGACTCACCTTCAATAACAGGAGCTTTATTTAGCCTGGCGAACTGTTATTATGGATGACACTATGAGTAATACCCTTCATCTTTGCTTATGGCTCAACCTGAGATTTATTGAAAGTTTTATCTCATGAGAAGTCCATTTTACATGTTATGATTAATCCCAATGTTGTGGATGGGGGAGGAGACAGATTAAGATGGACTTGGGGGATTCAGGCTTGACGCCCTCCCTGACACCTAGCGATGGGTCCGAACCCACTGCCTCTGGCTTGTCAGGTCTCAAAGCATGCGCTCTGCCACTGGGCTACTGCAGCCCCTAATATTATTCGCAAAAAATCTGTCTTATTCACTACAGGAGCTACACATCAGAAATAAATGACCAGAATATGTGTAAATTTGTGTGTATGTGTGAAGTCTATTTAAAGTCTGTTTTTCAGGTGGACATTGTATTCAAGTTGGGTGCAGACAAAGTTGAAGTTGTACAATGTCAGCTGCAAGCATTTTACCAAAATAATGAAGTGATAATAGAAAAATAGAAAATGAGAAAATAATGGTGAAAAAAAACCATCTGATGGCCTCCATTATACATAATGTTTTCACAGCATGCTAAAGGAAAGGGGGCTGTGGTTCTGTACCTGTATCCACTCTTTGTTGGAGTCATCGGCTGGAGTCCAGGCATTTTCATAGTAGTTGAGTCTGGAACGCTCTGGGGACCAACTGGGGTTGTACTGAGATGAGGCCACGATCTGGTCTGATGTTATCTCTCCTGATTCCATTCCTAAGGGGTCCGTACAGTCAAAGTCTGAGGGGGGGGTGCAAAACCAGAAAGTGGAGAATATTACTTTGAGAACTGAAAGCATGGGCATGTAAACCAACACTTGAGTGTCCCCAGAAATGAGGGCTTGTCTCAGGGGAAAAGAGACAGGGCACTCAGCTCTGGTCTCTCTCTCTCTCTCTCTCTGCATTAAGATGTTAAAACTTTAGTTATAAAACATTCAGTATGGTGCCAGGTTTGTCTACTGTATTAGGGGTTTAAGTGCCTCTGTTTCTTTTCTCCATTTAATCCACTGGTTTTACCCCTTTCCAGATTCCCTGCTGGCAGATTAGCCATTGCGTACACGTCACATATTTTGCCTAACAGTCTCCCAGGGGGCCCATAAAAATATTTACTCTGTGTTTTGGAGCTATATATCAACCCTCAGGCCCCCAACCGCCCAGGACAGGGGGGTAGATTCCCTGTTGTTTTTTTATTGTGTGTTGATGAGGGACAGTCGCCTTGAGATGTCCCAGGCTGGGTGGTTGCAGACTGCAGAGGTCAGAGAAGGTTGGTTCCTCTCTAACCCATGGAGGTCAGATGCTGCAGCCTGCTGTGGGTGGAGCTGCGGTCAGGGCTGAGCAGACGTATATGGAGCGGAGGAAGAGTCGACCCGCTGACCTGGGCAATGTTTTAACACTCACACAACAACACATGGAGGTATGCGAGGGTCAACTCTCATACAGGCATGCAGGGCCATATACACACACATTAACAAAAAAGATAGTCATGTGTGTGTTCATATGGACATCCCCCTAACACCCGCACGCAAATAAAAACAAAGCACACAGGGGGCATGGAGCGAAGAGCGGAGTGGGTCTCCTCTGTGCCGGTGCCTGCATACCGACACATATGGTCTCCCCATCTGCTGCACTTCTCAGACTTCTCAGTCTCTGGGTCACAGTGTGTGCTTGTCTTAGGGAATATCTATCCTAGGAGTGAACGCTTGTGTGTGCACTACTGCCCCGGTGTGAGACTGAGACAACTGTCTTGCACATCTCCATTCTCATCTTCACCTCTCTCTACGAGGACAACGTGTTCCAATTAAAGTTTTGCTCATGCAGCGTCACTTATCAAGCCTGCATCATCTGTCATCTGTGCCAATGAAAACACAAAGAGCGCCCTGTTTAAAGGTTGAGATGGGATCTGAATGTGCCGCTTGCCAACCTATGTCTGACAAAAGACAGGGTACACAGCTAAGAGGAAAGCCATGTGGCCGAGTGGGGGATAGGGTAGACTTAGACTTAGAGAGCAAAGGGCAGAATGAGAGAGAAAGCAAGGAAGAAAGAATTAGAGGAAGAAAGTGGCATATGCTGTAACTAGGGTGCAGGGATGAGAGAGAGAGGAAGTGTAAAAAATGGCAGAGACTCGCTCCTTTCATCAGAGCCTTATCTCATCCCATCAGTGGCTTTCAACTAGAGCAAAGCTTTGCCCTCAACACGAAGAAGCGTGAAAATCCTGCGTGGATTATGCATAAGGGGATTATGAATGATTTAATTGGTACGAGTATGGCGAAGTGGGAGAAGAGATGGAAGAAGCCAGAGCTTCTCTCTCTTGCTTTGGCTGGAATGAGACTCAGGACTCAGTGATGTAAGACCAAGCAATTTATGTCGATAAAGGTACATACTGATCGGCAGTCTGATATTTCGGTCTCTTTTACTGGAGAAGTGAGGTAGTGGATTTCCCTCCTCTGATCACAGGTTGTGATTAAAGGGACCCAAGCAGCTCGATAAACAAATGGGGGAATGACAATCAACTGTCATCCTTGCACTCGTTACTGCAGGGGAAGTAGCATTCTGTCAGTGTGTGTGTGCATGCATTGACACGCAAATTGCACGTGCATAAATCACAGACGCTTTACTGTGAACAAAAAAAAATTCAATGCATTTTGTAAATCACCATCCATTACTGTTAATATCATGGGAGTGTGTGTTCTGTTGGCTTGTGTGTGCATTTACATGTGTGAGTACATGTGAATAGGGTGGTCTAGTTTGTGGATAGATTTACAACCCCTCACAGTGCTTGTCCTCCTTAATGAAATGTTTAGTCCTTGCTTTTCTCAAATTAGGGTCATGCAGGTCGAGCCCCGTGACAATGATACTGCAAGTAAAAGCCCTAAGGTGTATTTGTGTCTGGTGGGATGGCTGACTCCTGTAGTCTGTCTGGACCCTCAGTGTGTAACTCCAGTGTGTAAACGCAGGCATCATAAACTGTGGGAGACAGCCCCGTACCTTGTTCCACATTCCCCTAATGAAAGAGCGGGAGGTGTTGATTCAATAACTCTGGAGCTCTGTTAACTGACTGAGAATACGTAAAAACAGGACCAGGTGTGGCTTCGGCTGGGAACGAAATCTGATTTTACTCAGCCTCCTCATAATGCTGCTCAAAGTTTTGGGCGTACTTACTTCAAAATCTCACCCAAGCCCACTGAAATCTAAATCTAGCACCAGGATCTATCAAAGTCCAATTGAGGCTCGTCTTAACTCGTCCCCCTGAAATTATGACGTATCATCTGGTCATTTCCGGGTTGGTTTATATATACTGCTGAATTGCTGAGATTTTTAATTCTTTGTAATCCAGCTCACCTTCGGGGACAGTCCTTTCGATGACAGTGAAGTTGGCGGAGAAGCCCTCCTTGGCAATAGCGCTGTCTGTGTTAATTGTCAGGGCCAGAATGCCTGTATAGGAGATTATTCTGCCTGGCGTGTTCTGCCCACAGTACCTTCCAACATATGGGCCGACTGTAGAAAAAGACAATGGAAAAGAGAGAAGGGGAAGGAGAGACAGAGAAACAGACAGACATAAACAGAGAGAGGGAGACAAAAACATTGTTACCAGGGTTACTCACAAGTTGAGACTAGGTTAAAACACTATTTGTTTGTTTGCCATGGTCTTGTCACAGATGGGCTTAACAACCCCCCCCCTTTCATACCACCCTAGGAGGTGAGAAAACTAGTGTGTGCACGAGGTATGGAGACGGTCAAAGCTAAAAATGCAGTGAACAGGACGATTTTCACGAGGTGATCCTGTGACAATGTGTGGGAAAAGAGTGCACACATTCCTTGCTGTGCTGACCACCAAACACAAAAGGGGAGAGGAAGAGGAACTTCTGCTGACGGTGTGGCGAGGTCACAGTCTGTCTTGTTTGCCGGTCGTAAATTCCTTGGGATCACTCTTTTTTTCTTTCTCTTTTTTATGTGGTCTGGGGCTGAGTCATGCATAGCCACGGACGAGCGATCTTTGTGAGGGAGACCAAACAGACGAAGACAGGAAAAGACAAGGTGGGTGGGTGAGTAAGTTGGA
>OMLC01003002.1:30746-46012 GCA_900302585.1 Regalecus glesne
GGGGGAAAAGACCTGGAGCCATAAATGTACAAGAGGGGCATGTCCAAATCAGTAGACTGAATGAACAGACAAGAGGGTAGGCAGAGGGAAGGGTGAAGTGGGAGACAGACGGAGAGTGAAATAGAAGAAAAGAGAGGCGGGGTGGTGGTGTAGTGACCTTCCCTTTATATCGGAGCTGTGTGTGATCATCCATGCATTTATGTGTGTGTGTGCACATATGTGTCAGTCCGTCTGATCTTCGGTGTGTGGATGTTAAGCAGGTCCAGGGGCCTATAGCTTATCTGTTATTTATAATGCTGTGATCAGTGGCGAGTGACAGGGCTGCCTCCCTCTGGCCTCTTGTCATCCAAACATGCCATTTCCAGCCAGGCTCATACATGAAAGGCAGAGAGGCCAGGCTATAGGGACTCAGGGCAGTGGGGGGATGGCTCAGATTAATCTGTATAACACAGGTGCCTTGCGTGTTTGTGTACTTATATGTTAGTGTGTGTGTGTGTGTGTGTGTGTGTACCTTTAAACCCAGCAAGGTCTAGGCTGAATGGAAAAAAAAGATAGAAAAAACATCTCCCAGATTATCTGCATGACTCCCCAGCGCTATGAAAATTTAAAGACTAGCTATGAAGGCCCCGTAATGCTTGCCTTGCTGCTCCTGTGGGAGGAGGTAGGGAGGTGGGAGCAGGTTGCTCTGCATTCCCTACATGCTGTGGTGAGCCTGGATCGGGGCACGTCAGAGGAGGTAGATCGGGGAAGTTTGACTCTCTTGACACACCATGAACGTCTGCACTTCCATATCCCCCCTTGTCACCCTGTCTCACCCAACCCCCAGGCAACCCCGGTGCTTGTGCGTCTCAAGACTTTAATGCTAATGCACTATTGATCCAGAAGGCATCACAGGTACCGGCTTGGGGAAGCTCCCATATAGTGCAGTGTGTCCCTCATGTCCCCTGTGAGTCCCTCACTAGGCTTATTTTTACACAAACCTGTCTCACTGGAAGGTTATGAAACCAGAAAAGTGCCGTTTTGTCTGTGATTCAAAATGGCTCAATTTCAGGCAAAACACCACCTGGTGTTCATGATCTTGCTTGATTGAAACCATTGTGTCTTCATCTTAGAAGTTACAATTTCAGTGAAATCGAATCAGATTACTTTTTATAAAACTGAAGTAAAGGGAAAATCTGCTTTGCTGGTCCCTGATGTGATTTCCCCCAGATATTCAACCATTGTTGTGCACACGTGCATGCGCACGCACACACACAGGTGACAATATTGTAACATGTTCTCTTGTTTTGAGGCCCTGGCAGTCCTTTTTATTCAACTTTTCTCAGAAAATTAAATGTATTTTGTGTTTGGGGAAGAACATAAAGTGTGTGTACAAAGTATGTTTAACTCCAAGTAGGCTTATATAATGCTGCAGCCATTTGCACTATTTCATGTTGGGAAAAGCGATGTGCAACATACTAAAGGCAGAAAGTTTAAAGCTGATGCAAAGGTAAGGTCGCTGTGTGTGGCACCGCAGTCTCCCTTCATGTCTCTCACCCTCTGATGGTATGATGGGGAGGCCATCAGAAATCAGGAAGTATTTGGCATCGAGCAATGGCTGAGCATTATGTTTGCTTCACCATGACAAGCCATTCACTCTTGTAAAGAGTCCTAAATGAGACCAATCCTCACCACATGTACTCAAATCAAATCAAAATGGATAGCAATCATTCTGCATTGTTCAGGGTAAGAGCAGATCGCAGAACACAACGTGAATACATAATTTTTGCAAAAAGACCACAACACGTAGTCCTCTTCCCATTCCCATCCAAAAACAAAGCGAAACAAAGAGACATGAAGAAATAAAGAGCATAGAGGGAGTATGGACTAGAGGTGTGCATCTCACCCTCAGACTGGTTACATTCATACCTTGATCTGCAGTCAATGAGCTGGTGCATCTAGACAGATTTTCAGCAGCTAAAAGATTGATAAGATTTGATTCAGCAGTTTCTCAATGCAATACTATGCAGTGCGATATGATGCAATTCGATATGGCATGATGCAACAGTCTGAGCATTCATCCATTTATTACACTGTTTATCCTGGGCAGGGTGTGCAGAGTTGCTGGAACCTGTCCCAGTATGCACTTGATACGTGGCCAGATCAACTCCAGGACAGGACACCAGTCCATCCCAGAATGATCACGCACATAGTTCCATTTTGATTCTCATAAGGCTAAAGTTTTGCAACTGGTTGCAAGAGGAAATCCTAATCGGTATACTCATCTCAGCAATGGGAAAGAGAGAGTGGTGAGAGGAAAAGTACTGGAACTCTTATAAAATCCAAAGTGAGCCCCCACTCATGATCTAAAAGTGTTTGGAGGTGCATTGTACATTTCCTCACTATACCCATTGATTGACTCCATCAAAACATATAGGTGAGGGAGAGAAAAGGGAGAGGGTGGAGAGCTAGGTATATTTGAGCAAGGGGCATTGGGTCTTGCGAACTCTCCCCAACAATCAGAAAAAGAGACCAGCACACCGAAGAAGACAACTTTAGGGAAAACGTGAGAGGAACATTGCAAAACCAGTAATAATCGACATTATTATACACTAAAAACAAAGATAAAACTTCATATTGGACTCTGTCAATACACTAATACCCCATCTTTTCCCAAATACAAGCAGTCTGAATCAATACAACCTTACCTTAAACAGGCCATCAATAAAACTGTCATCCCCAAAGCAAAAGTATGACCATCATACATCAAGTGGTTAGGAAAGAGCTGTCGATGACTAACAATTGCAAAATAAAAAGTTTTGTTTTCTGATAAGATTCCTGTCTTTAAAAACCTGTGCTATGGCCCAGAATTTTTATTTTGGTGAACAATCAAATACCACGGTATTTAAAATCCAGCGTCCTTCTACAAAACTACGGGTACCCAATTATTTACCTTGCAGCGCATTTCAGCTCTCCAATATAATACTGCTGACCTCTATGGCTAGCCTTTTCTTTTCACTACGTGTGGCTACACAGCCCTCCAGCAGGTAAACAGTACATAGGAATGTGTAAAACATGACGGCAACCTGTTTAAAAATGATTAAAATATATAACTCATTGTATCAGAGGCAATGCAGCAATGTAACATAGCTTTTTTCATTGCACATTATAATAAATAAATCAAATCAATGTGTACCCATGAGTCTGTCGTCAAAAATCCCTTCTTCCACAGTATTCTACTTAAAAGCTCCTCAGAAAGCTCCTAAAAAAACCTGGCTGACACACAACCACATGCAAGGCAGATATAGTTGGTGTGCAAGGTGCTCTGCCTCACCATAGATACCAATCCCATGGGTTCTCATGCACCAACAGAAAAGTTTGAGCACCCAGGGGGAACGCTGATCCAAAAAAAAGATTAAATAAGACTGTGGGCTGTTTGCTGGTGTAGCCTGTTAAAATGTGTAGCAGAGAAGTGTTGTATTTCGTTGATGTTTGTCTCTACGTCTGACAGACAACAGCCGCCCAATTTATCTTCATCATGGTAATAAATATGATTTTGTGATAATCATCACCTTGGTGACATTCACTTAACTTGGGCATCCATAGGCAAAAACATGAATTGGTGCCAGTGCCCCCCACCTACATGATGTGCTGGAATTCCTGGTGGAATTCCTGCTGGTTGCTGGTGCTCACAAGAAAGACACTTGACTGATTACAACTTTAAACATTAACCCAAGTGCATAAGTTCAAATCAGTGAATAATCACTCCCCTACTGTGTACCATTTGCGTTTTCAATAAATGGCCCCATTGATCCTGCTCCCCGGATCTTGGAAAACAAGCTAGCCTTTGTCACTCACCTCCAGGGAAGCCGTCCCAGATCTCCAGCCGGTCATAGCGGCAGAACACACCGGTAGGTGGGGTTGGGTCAGGCTCTAGCTCAAAGCTCTCAAACTCAAGCACGATCTCTGACATCTTGGGGGCGAAGATCATGAAGGTGCAATCCAGGTTGTTGGGGTACTTCTCCGGGAAACCAGGGGATTTTATTACTCCGCTGCTGGAGGTAAAGTTCCGAGAACATTCAGGACCTGCAGATAAGAGGAGGGGTTGGGGAGGAACAGGGGAGAAGATGAATGACAGAATGATAGAAAAGAAAGGGAGGAAGGGAGAAAAAGGACACTTTACAGCTGCTGGTTCAATTGCTCTTTGTTTTTCAGGTGGCTTTGTGTGGATATTGAAAAGCACTGTGCTCAAGCTGGTCTATAGAAAGGAAGGAAATTTATGACCCAAGGTCTGAAGACCACCATGACCATCTGTGCCATTCACTGGACATACGTGGGGTCGAGTCCCTTCTCTCTATATGTTTTGGTCTTTTGGTTTTCTTGTTCCGTTTCAAACCTCACACTTGAACATTTGTCATTCTGTCCATGTATGAGGGGGGTGCAGTAACTCGGGGTAAGAACACACCCTTTGGGAACTGATGAGCTAAAGGCTCGTCCCATCGCTAGCCTACCGCAGGGCATCAAGAAGGACCTCTGGCCTTAATCCCCCACGCTCCATCTAAGTCCGTGTCCATCTCCGACTCCCGGCCAGTGAGTGTTATCACAAGTGAAAAGGCTCCATCACCAGAACAGGAGTCAGGGAGATGACATCTCCCTGACATCTAAACATACATGCATACTTACTACACGCTCACGGCAGCCACTGCACCACACGCTGGGAAACACTCACACACATACAGGAGACAGTCAAAATATTTATTCACAGCTCCCCAAAGAGGTGCCTTTCAGCTGAGGAGTGACATTGACACATCTCCCATGTTAGTCATTCCTTTCAGTGTAATGATGGGAAAGATGATTATTCAGGAGTGACTGACATGTAATGAAACTGAAAAGAGCTACTGGGGGATATTTAAACAAAATAAATGACAGAAACAGGCTTTAACGTGCATTCACTGACCAAAATGTAAAGATGAAAACTGAACTGGAATAAGAGGTCACTGAGCCACTTTGAATGACATCCCATTACGTTGCTCCGCCGTCCTGCTGCACCCTCATCGCCAGATAAAGCTCTGGCCCACAGCCGTCATAACTGAAGTGGACGTCGGCAAACTGCTTATTTCCCCATCTGTCAGGCCTCTCGCGGGGCACCTAATTCAGGAGCCTCATGCACACTATAGCATGTCTGCCATTCATCCGCACGAAGGAATAAAGCCTTGGCGAATCTCTCCTTTTCTTTCCCTGAGTTAAGAGCCACAAGGCACAGCATTTTGACTGTAAGAAGAGTTGACATTTAGTGCAGCTGCTAAGACCAAGCTTTCAAGAACAGTGGGTACCATTAATTTCACAGCTCCCCTGGTATTTTCCCCTCCAACACAGAGAGGTTTTCTCGTCTGAGACCGACCATTCCCTGGGACAATAGGTTGCTGGACCCCACGTCCACCCACTTTACTGGGCCATACTTAAAAGAAACCTCAGAGCCCTGAAGTAAAAACTATAGAAGTGGATCACTTTTGTGTTACAGTCCCTGCTATCCGTCAGTGCACCAGACGACCACATTCATATCCATAGTGCACCGCAGGTCACCGGAGCATTTCCTGCAGACATCTGCAGTCTTCATTTATTTTTTAACCTTCTTGCCACCTTTACCTCGGCTCAACCCATGACCAGGCACATCTGGTATGACGTTGGAGAGGGTCAGTTCTGCAGAACTGCCAGACTCTGTGCCTAGACTGGTCGCCACAGCCTCGATCAATCGGCAGCGTGCGAGTATGGGAAGGGTTGGGGCATATACGAGGTTGACAAGCGAGCCCAACACACATCCACTTGGGGCTCTCCACATTCCCTATTCACCTTGGACACCGACTCTGATTATCACCATTTCATCTCTCTGCTTTGGAGTGTGTCTCTTTCACACCAAAGACTGAAGCTAAACCTAGCACAAGCCCCACGTCTGTCAGCCTTTGTGTCCTTGTCTGCCTTTGTATAAAAGGCCAGGGAAAAGACATCAAATTGAAACAGAGTGATGACAGAAGACACGGCACTTTAGTCATTCTTCCAGTGAGACAATCAACCAGCAGGTCTTTTTGATCCGTTGCCTCCACAGGGGGTTTTCTGTTCGTACTCACCCACCCACGCAGTCTCCTCTCCATCACCCTCTACACCACCCAGGAAGCTTTTGTTGATGTTTGTTTGAGAGTCTTTCAGGGATGCTGACAGTGTAGACACTGTACTGTACACTATGTGTGTGTGTGTGTGTGTGTGCGTGTGTGTCAAGGATGTGCACAAGCACAGGGCTATTTGTGCTCAGGCAACAGCTGATTTACCTTCTTTGGCCGACCTGCCCCTCAAAATGCAAATCTGTCTCTCCTAAACCATTTGCAGCTATGCTACTCGTTTGGCCAATGGGAAGTCACATGATTGCAGATGGTAAATTGACTTATTTTCAAATGGAACTTTCCTAGTCTAGCAACCACTCAAAGCACTTTACATTATATGACTCATATTTACAGAGCATGGGGGGATTAAGGCTGGGTGCCCTTTTCCTGATACCCTTCAGTGGGCTCAAACCCCTTATTTGCCCATCTTGGGGGTGCGCACTCTACCACTGATCCACCACAGATACAGGTCCCGATTGGCTGAGGGGGATGCCCTTTTTCCAGGTTAGCTCATAGCCCCTCACAATGTCTGTGCACATTAGTGGTGTGTATGTACGTGCATGTGTGTGTGTACACAGTATCTGTTAGGAACAGCAAACAAGACGAAAGCTCATAGACACGAAAAGTTCAACTCTCTGACAAACCTCCCAGAGAGGAGTTTCCGGAGGACATGTCCCATCTTTCAGTGCATTCTTTTGCGTAGGCCACACACATGCAAGCACAGACATTCCTAAGACACAGACACTCATGGGTAACCATGTACATCACTTCATCATGGATAAAACCCATGGCACCCAAGTGCTACTTTTAAACAAACAGCTGAATTAACGCAGAGGACCAAAGAGTAGAAATAATCTGGAAAGGAACAATTTACCAGCAATGTCGGACCACAGACTCCAACATGCACCGCTCGCAGCAACTCATTTTTTAAATGTGTATTTATTTTCAACATGTCTGGAAGCTGAAGCAAACAAATGTCACTCTGTCTCACTTGCTGAGAGCGGAGTCATCTATTGAATGAGACAGCCAGCGAAATGACCTCTAATTCCTTAACGGATATCTGATTTCAACATGTGCAAATGCTCGGGTTTTACTTTAAGTCTCAAATAAATACCCTTTCAACAAGTGCTGCTCTCCTGATGACTTGTCTCTACTTAGCCAAGTGTGACTGGTAAAGCTGGATGTGGTGAAAGCGGACAGGAGACTGGGCGTTAACCATCAGGGAAACACTTCACCTTGGAACATGCCTCATGTCTGACAGCCTCTCGCTTTTTATTCAATCTGTTCCCTTTCCACACATCCACACCTCCCTCGCTCCTTTCCCATCTATCGCTCTCTCTGGTCATGGCTATTAAAGGCAGGAGCCAAGGAGCCCTGAGGTGTTGTCGTAAGACTGTTAAGTAAATCATAGCTGTTTATGTTCCACGGGACTCTCTGGCTGATCATTAGCCCAATTACTGCTTGCCTGACCTCCATCCATGTGCCAGGCCGACAGAAGGGTCCATGGGCAGCGAAGAACAAACTCTTGCAACATCAACACAAACCCAAGCCTGCAGCCTATTGGTTGTTTTTGAAATGCATGTCAAGTCACTCACCCCGCCAATCCACATACACCGACACACTTAAGCACCAAGCCACACTACTACTATATGGGTGGCATAGCTCAGGAGGTAGGACAGTCATCTAGTAATCGGGGGATTGGTGGTTCGATGCCCTGTTCTTGCAGAAAGTGTTGGTTGAAGTGTCCTTGAGCAAGACACTCAATCCTCTGAATGCTTGGGAAAATGGCTAAATTTGGTGTTTTGGGGTTCTAAATGTTCAGTAATATGAACTATCCCTATAAAGGAGAGGGGGCATTTTTATGTGTCACAACTAGCCCCCATGGTGTGGGGATTGACACAGTCTTAGATGGAGCACGGGATTAAGGCCAGATGCCTTCTCTGACACCCCGTGGTGGGTTTGAACCCGTAACATCTGGCTTGTCAGTTCCCAAAGCACATGGTCTACCACTGAGCTACCACAGCCCCCTGTCCCTGTGAAATGTCCCGATAAAGATTATTATTACCATTAATATTATTACTAGCAACACACAAGCATGGCTTTTTGCATTTTGAATGTCCTGGTATTCCAATGGGGGATGACATAGAATGTCAATAAAGGCCCCTATACTCTGGTTAGCCTAAAAGGGAGTTACTGTCTCATGTTTCAATGCAGGCGTGTGTGTGTGTGTGTGTGTGTGTGTGTGATGACAGCTTGTCTCTGTGCCAGATGTGACCTATGCCATCATGGCGTGCTGTCTGCGAAAGCCGAGCAGCCTATAAAACTTCTATTGCTGGCCCCCACACCCTCACCCGGCTTAGGTGTTGACACAGGTGTTCTCAGAAGAGAGCCCGCATCGTGATATGACAAATAGGCCCAATGCACTGAGTGACAACGATAGGGGTCTTCAGTATAAAACATTTCATTTGCCCATCAGATTTCCTGCCAATGTACCGAGTCATTGTTTTGAGCAATAATGGAGAGAGAGGAACTTTGGCATGCGAGATCTTCCTGGTCACGGTGTGTGCGTGTACGTGCGAGTATACCTGTTTGTCTGGATAAGGGAGTGGAGATGACCAGCAGCACTACCTTCTCCTCTCTGCCCACTTCAGATGGCCCACTGCTAGCTTTGATGTGGCTCTAAGAAGACCACCGAGCCATTAACTGGAAACATGTGTACCCTGTGTGTATGTGTGTGCAGAGGTGGGGTGGTGTAAATGTGTGCACATATGTGGGTTTTTCAGTATGTGCGGTTATGATTATGGGAGAAACCTATCTAGAAACACTTAAGCATTTTAAATGAGACAAACGGCCAGATTAAACGACAAGACAGCTCATTCAGTGGATGAGCTAGTTTAGCATTGGGAGCCTAGTGAATGAGGGCGAGGACATTTAAAGCTCATTTAGGAGTGGTGTTTAAGATACCATGGTGTACAATTTTGTCCCGACTCAAATGGAAGAAAAACAAGTGTGTGTAACTTAGTATAATGATGACACTCATATGGTTTTGAGTAGAAACTCAGGCAACATGGGTAAATAACCTCTCTGGGTGCTACACAACTGTCCATCACACCAACTACAAGCTCACCATACATAAACATGACCAGCTAGGTGATCCATTTTTTTATGCTGAATTATTCCTCAGTATCACTCTCCTACTTTTTTGCAGGACCGACTGATGGGCCATCCCTACAAATGTGAATGTCCTTGACTGACTGACTGAGCGACCACATTAGCATGACTGACTGAGTGCTCATGTTTAGACTGACCAATTGAGTGATCCGATCGACATGATTGGTCCAATGGGATCAGGTGACCAACTGCATCACTAGTCATAGGATTGCTTGGCAGACTGCCGGAGGGCATGAGGGAGAACATACTGATAAAGTAGCCCAAATAACGATCACTCTGACAAAATGCTCACTGGATGCACAGCTTCGACCACTGCCTAAACCTGCAAAACTGAAGGAACCATGTACATCTCAAAGCACCCACAAAGGGTGAAATGCACCCCTGACTGCACTACCAAGCAAATAACAGCTTGGTGCTCAACATATTTAAATTAGATTGCATACATTTGGTGAAAAACTAGCCCCTATGCAAATGATTCTCATTGCAAAACACCAACACTAATAGCCACATGCACTTAAGAGTGGAAATTATTGCTGTCTTCAGAGGTAGTGGCTCAAGCACAGACTTTCCAGTGACCATGGCAGCAGTTATTGTAGCCAGGCAAAAGTACTGGCTTGCCAGACATGCTCATGAATGAATATTTCATAGGAGAACATCACTTTTTGATTTAACTGATACTGAAATCATTCGATTGCCAGGTCAAACAATTCTTGCTACACTTGATGACATTAAGGAAGACATTGAACCTGCCTACTGAGTTTTTGGTGCAGAGCCACCATTCATACTCTGCCACATGGATAATTGCAAGCAGATGCAATCACACCGGGTTGCAACACTTTATGGGTTTGTTTGTGCCGTAATATTATTATTGTAATATCTCTTGTGAATCGGACCTTAAGAAAGAGCAGATAGCGGTTGCAAGTGAAGCAGAATTCATGCTCCTATCACTGGCCACAGTCTAGTCTTTGCGCAGTCGCCTGTCAACACAGAGTGAGGATTAGAAAAACAAGAGGCATCCGCAGATAAAGACAGATGAAAGGGGAGAGAAAATTAACAGATGATGAGAATATTTATAATTATAATTAAATTAAGCTCTCTTTCACTTCAAACAACCCAAGACATGAATGGAAAGCATTGCTCTTGCAACTGCATTACAACTGTATTCAATTCTGATGTAGCTCAAACATATACTGTGCGATATGCTACTTCAGTACACTTTCAGAAACAAAAAAAAATACTGGCACCACCGCAGACATTCACAGATTCATTCACACTCACTACCCAGTTCACATTATAGACACTAGCACTGACGATCCCTATAACAAATTGGCCACAATTTGGAATGACGACCATACACGGTCCAGCCATATACTAGGTTCAGACCCCCTCTCCTCAGCATCAGTGTTTTCCCTGCTCACTCCACTCCTCATCTGTCTCTCCCTCTTTCATAATCTCTCCTGCCCTCTTTTTTTCCCTCCCCGACTTCAGCCACAGGAGCAAGGCAGCCAATTTGCAGGCCATAAAATAAATAGCCCATGCTAATTAAGATGATTGGACTGGATTGAGGGGTAGAAGGAGGGATGGGGATAATAACAAACCCATATACAGAGGCAAAACAACCTGTTCTTTCCCAATTAGGCACTTATCAGCCCAACGTTGATGAGAGCCAGGGCTGCTCTCCAGCTTCCTTGGATGTGTACTTGTTTGTGTGTGTGTGTGTGTTTGTGTGTGTGTAGTTTGTCTGTATGTCAGCTGAACTACATATATTTACATATGTATGGGGTGGCATAGCTCAGGGGGTAGAATGGCTGTCTGGCAATCGGAAGGTTACAGGATGGATTCCCGGCAGAAAGCATGTTGGGGTGTCCTTGAGCAAGACACTGAATCCCTAACTGCTCCCCGAGCGCCATGTGTTGGCAGTTCACTGCTCCTATATAATAGGATGGGTTAAAATACAGATAAATCCAAACTTCTCCTTGCGGGACTGATAAGGGAATCTTTTGTGTGTGTGCATCATGTCATTGTCAACTGCTTATCCAAAGTCAGATCCCGGATCTGCTCGTGCCTATCCCGTTATTCATTGTGGGGAAGGTGGAGAACCCTGGACAGGTTGAAAGACCATCCCAGGGTAGGCGTGGGGGATTAAGGCAAGATGTTCTTCCTGACACTTGCAATGGGTTTGAACCTCTAGCCTCTGCCTTATTAGTTCCTGGAGAATATGCTCTACCCCCTGATTAACCACAGCCCCTCTGTCTACATGTGGTTGTTGTATGTATTTACAGAAGATTATAGAGGTGTGTGTATCCACACAAGTAGCTCAGTGGTCGAGCGCTTGCTTAGAGAACAGATGAGCCAGAGGCTGAAAGTTCAAACCCACTGGAGGGTGTCAGGAAAGGCATCAAGCCTTAATCTCCCAAGCTCCGCCGTCTAAGTCCTTGTCCATCCCTACACTGTGGCACATAAAACAGATATCTCTCCCTCCATGTTAATCCACATTTCACTTGTTTGTGTACACTCAACAGCACAGACCGTTTGACATTGGCCTGCAATTAACCTAGGGAGAAAGGCGTCATGGTGCCTGAGGTGAGTCTGATGATCTCGAGCCTGTAATCCCTCATGTAAACACCCAGCATTAATGACAATGAAATGCATTTTTTCCCATACCTCCACCCACTATCAAAACATCAGCGTATCATCATTAAGTTTACATGTGTTCACCAATACCCACCTGTCAATGTTTTCCTGCTAATACCCTACTGTTGATAAGCTCAGCTAATCAGCTAGCTTTGTATCTCTCCCTGCTCTGTTGGCTCTCTCTCTCTTTATCTCTCCTTTTCTCTCTGTGTAACAAACAGGGTTGCTAATTGATCTCAGAGCCTTGGTCTTGGCAGGGACTTTTCCCTCAGTAGTCAAAACACAGTAAATTCAAAGCATATCAAAAGTTCTGCCTTTGTAGAGGAACCAACGTGGCATTCATGGTGCTCTTTCCATGGGGCAAGGTCCAGGAGCAAGAAAACAGCTCGTATTTCCACCGTGGGAAATATTTCCAGCGATGCCCCCCCCACCACCACCACCACCACCGATTACACAGGCACTGCCTCTTTTTTCTATCTCCCATCTTCAAAGTTACTCTTTGTGTCTCTCTTGTCCCAGTTTCTCGCAACAAACAATATTTCTCCATATCTCCGCACCTTCTGAGTATTCTCTGCAGAGTGTTTTTTCCTTATTGCCATGGGGCTCCTAAACACAGCTCATTTATAATCAGCACCACATAATATCTTGCCACAACTTGATCATGGGAAGAATGTAGGACGCTTAATGGTCCGATGGTGAAAGAGAGACAGAGATGCACGTGTATGTGGCTGCATGTGTGCATTCACATGTTAACACATAAGAGAAAGAAACAATCACCAGCAGCATCACTGCCTCCTTAGGTTTGGTGGGGTGTGACTTTGATCATATAAATGGACTCAACTTTTACCAGCTGCTCCTCAGTGATAGTGGTGCAATCACCTAGCCATACCCCCACACACCAGCCCAGATTAAAGAAGAGAAGAGCCCTGGCCAACAATCCATCTTGTCTCTGAGGTCACAGGCCACCATACCATAAACTAGCCCCGGGGTTAATTAAGGAAAGTGGAGTCTACAACACCTGTCTGTCTTCTGGTCAACCCCCACACATGTGACCTCCTCCACTTCCTCTTTCCTTCTCCCAAACACAGGAAGGCACACTACCAACAGGAAATTCTCCTTCTTGTTGTTGTTCTTCCTCTGATAAGATAGACATCCCCTGAGGATGCTTGGGGTTCATCATACTTTTATTTTTCAGGGAGAAAATGATTTATCCTTTGGTATTATTTTTAGAAATGGCCTTAAAATGACGGAAGGAATCTTTCCTGATGGCTGGGTAACCTGAGTGGATGCTATTCTAACTATACACAGACGGCATCTCAACGGAAACAGGAAGGGGTGAAAGCGCTTCCTGCACCCATGTCCTCATAAAAGGTAGTGGAGTTCACTTTTTCTTCATAAACAGTTATAATCACAACAGGCTTGCTCCAGTGCTATAATTCACCATCTGAGTGAATTAAACCAGCGTGTGGGATCAGAGTCCCCTTCTCTATATAAATCCCAGGGAATGCAGTTGAAAATTAGCTCTCGTGCTTTGCCTAAATCATAAACAAACCATGAAATGTGAGAGTATGCCTCTCTCACGGCCTCTTATCAGTATTCCACCTCTAACTTTGAGCAGTGTTCCACTGTGTAAACAGTATAACTATAAATCAAGGTGCAGGAACTTGGAAAAAGTAGCAAAGATTTAATTAAGTTACGTTTCTTTTAATATTTAACTTATTTGAGCTGTACTTTTGAATAATGTATCGGTTCAAACTCTGAAGGGCCAACTACTTTCTGGTGGGCGGAACACAAAACATTGGTTGAACTGGACTCTATTTCCTCCCAAAGACATCCTACCAACTCACCGGTTTTGAAGATCTCGTAGCGGATGGAGAAGCCTGCTCCGTGGGTCTCGTAGTCGGAGACAAATTTGATGAAGAGCTGGTTTCCAGAGGAGACAACTGGGGAGGGGGCAATCTTCCCACAGTACTTCCCCACAAGCTGACCGCTCTCATCCACGCCATCTCGCACCTCCACATAGTCATACCTGGACAAAGAAGAGAAAGAGAGATGGTCCATTATTCTGGGATTTTAAAGCCCTTTTGTATCTTTTTTCCCCATTACTAGCCTGTTTTCTAGATAGAAATCTATTTCTACAGTGGCTGCAGCCTAAGAAAAGAATTTGGCAAGCTGTAAATCTTAATTTATTGCATAATACAGCTAATAACTGTACGTTTGTACAACATGAAGGACATGAGATCTGTGCCCTGTAACATTTTGTGTGGGTAATGTAGTGGAAATAAAACACTTTGTACTAATGAGGTCTCAGGTTAAAACTCAGTGAGCAGGTGAGTGGAGTACTTTCACATACTACTGACGCCACACACGCACACACACACACATAGCGGAAAATGAATCTTTCAGGAGCAGTGAGGCCGAGTTTATGTAACCGATTTGAAAACACAAGCTCAGCTTAAGACATGTCTTTTTTTTATTACTTTAGCTTATGACTGTGTGTGTATGTGTGTGTGTGTGTATGTGTGTATCCATCCAATATGTGTTTCATTTCCACCAGTGGAATTTTAATATCTCCTAACAGTGAATATATTTTAACTCTTGGTCTAAGCCAGCATAGAAAGGAAGCAGGTGTTATTGCCATCAAACAGACAGGGCGTCATAGGGACGACTGGAGTTTGCAAGCAATTCTACAATTGAATCGAGTGAAATTTCAGATCCACAAATATTGACAAGCTACCTCCAAATTGAGTGAGAGTTTAGGAGCAAGGGAGGAAAACACCCTCAAAACATGGCTAGAACTTGGAGTTACAAAGCGAGTACACCCCCACACACGCACACACACACACACGTGAAACATGAGATAGAACAGAAGAAATTAGCAACTGCTCAATGGGGGGTGGTCTAAATAGAGCTTTATCGAATGTATTAAGTGCCTATGTAAGCATGTGTCTGCTGGTGTAGGTTTTAAAATAGCACCTGTAGTTTTGGGTAGTGTTTTGAAATGTCCTACAAACAGTTTAATACGAGGTGATTTTTTTACCAGATGGTGTGAATTTAGGTGTGCATATTCATAAGTTTGTGTGTACACCTTGCATGTGTGGGTTCTGATTGACAAGGCTAGTGCCCTTCCACCAGCAGACAGGCTTAGGTTTCCATGGTATTTAATCGACCATAACGCCCACTTCCAATGAGTTCATCTCAGTGGGCCACTTATCTAATATATTTCTGCTCAAACTCTGATGACCTGCTGTCTCTACATACCATCCTCCTCATTACCACCCACTATTAATAAAAAAACCATTCCCCATTACTAAGACCCGACTATCA
>OMLC01003005.1:8713-23735 GCA_900302585.1 Regalecus glesne
CCCCGCACTGTGTGACTAAAAGGTAATGATGATGTGATAAAGTAAAAACAGTCACGTGGTCCTGCTTTAAGTTCATGACTGTGGGGAAGAGGAAGAGTGATGTGGATGTTTGGGAATGCAAACCTGTTAGAAAGACATCTGAGTCAAAGCTAACAATATAACTTTAAGCACAGACAGCATCCCGTAGCTCCCCCAAGTGAGTTTTCCCTGAAGCCCATTATTATTGTGCTCGGTACAAAAAGCACTCCTTTGAGCCAACCACCTAAGCATATCAAAGACAACCTTCACTAAACAAACTGAGCTACTGAAGGACTCAAACCCTACAACGTGGAAGGTGACATGTAAGCAGGTTTCCACGGCTGAGTTCACTAACTGCATACCAGACTGAATCCACATTGTGTGACCTGCATAAACACAGCATTCAACGTGGTCGGAGCGCCCGAACTCGGAGGTAGACGTGGATTTCTACTCAAAATGATATGCGCTGAGCGCAACATGGTTCCAAAACGTCACTCCTTCGAGCCGGATTCGAACCAGCGACCTAAGGATATCCGAGGTTCACCACTACAGTCCTCCGCTCTACCAACTGAGCTATCGAAGGGACACGGCCTATGTGACGTGATGGACGAAAACAACGTGGTAAATAGAGACAGCTAGCATGAGCGCAAATGTTTTCCAACTGGCTGATATCTTTAGCTCCCGGATTAAACTCCGAGGCTACCGGGGAGGGGAGGGGGACTGTCGGGGGTCTCTGGATACAGCTGAAAGAAGTGGGTGCCACTCACAAGACTTGGTAATTGCCCAGGGCTTCTCGGGGTGGGCTGCGGTTCCAACGGCAGTCGGGGATGTCCCCGTTGGGCGTGACGATGTTGAGGGTATCATTTATGAGGTTGTACTTAAGGATCCGGTCGTTGGCTGTGCTTGAGGTTAGTGAGGGAGAGGCATTGACCTGGGATCACACAAATACAGATCAAGAGGGTATACGAGTTTCAGTAGACAGGGATCTCAGCCAAACCTGCACTTGCACAAGAACACACAAGCTGAGGGACTGAGGTCAGTGTAAGGATTAGATATTAAGTACAAGAGAGCACGCATGGGAACTTGTGCAGGGACAGTAATAAGCTGTGCTGTAGTGTAGAACCAAAGGGAAGGCATAAGCTCACTGTTAAATTCCCTCAGTCTCTATGGGGAGCATCTTATCAAGCAGGAAATGGACCACGCTGCCAAGCTGCTATGAACAACAACTGCAGTTTGAATGTACATGCTGTAATGATGTAAATACATACCACACACACACACACACACACACGCACACACATAGGACTCCACGAGTAAACATGCCAGCCCCATGGAAGACTTTCAAGCTGTTGTTGCTCAGCTGTTCTTGTCCATTACACACATATTGCCACTGGTATGTAAGCTGTTCTACCCCTGGGTGTACATGAAATCTGGCCAATGAAAATAACTGTCATAATTGTGCCACAAGAGAACAAACTGAGGAAATACTGAACAAAGGCAACCTTAACATCCTGGGGATACTTTATCACAGTGAAAAGTAGCACAAAAAAAAGCAAGTACATGGAATTTAGTGTGTGACATACAATTTGTTCTGTTCCAGAGCAAGGAACACTTGCGATGACACCGTGTTAGCCAAACTAGATCAGATCTGTGTCTCTGAACAGAAATAGTTTTGACCTAACCTAAAAACCCAGCAACTGCTCACAGTTGTACGGGCATAAAAAATGGTCCATTCAAAACATGAGTGTGTGTGTGTGTGTGTGTGTGTGTGTGTGTGTGTATATATATAATGTAATATGTACATGCATTTGTGCATTTAAAGTCTATCCCACTTAAAATGCTTACCTCAATAAGCCATGGTTTTAGCTTGTCATCAATGATGATGTCATATCCATAACACTCAAAGCAGTGCTTGTCATTGTTCATCACAGGCTGAAGAGATTAGGATTGACATATGGGGAGAGAGAGAGAGATCGAAACAATGAGTGCTGGAGGTCAGAATCAGAAAAGCCAGACGTAAAGTGACCTTATGGTGAGGATGTACTGGCAATATGGACAGATTACACTGTCCTCACCATGCTGATAGTAGAAGGATTGGTGAAAACTGTTGCAGGTCACGTCATAACCATTTGCTTGCTATGTGTCCTTGAGAAGGAAGTTAATCGGGTCACTAAACAGAAAAGGGAAGTGCGGAAGGAGCTGAGTTTTCTTAAGTAATAAACTGAAAAGAGGAACACATGGATAGTTTCAGAATTTTCCATTTAGAAGTATCAGACCACTGAAAGTAGAGCTCTACACGGATGCTTTTGAATCTCTGATGCAGCTTTTTTTGCTCTGAAGTGCAGGTGTTAAATGGTCAGCGTGCACGTACACTACAGGATGGTATGAAAAAATCTGCTTCGTGCACCAAAAACAACAGTGCCTGAATATCATCACGAAGCATTGAAATAAGCAGGATCCAGTCTTTAAATGTCATATTTACGACTAATGACTTGATTATTAGGTTGACAAACTATTCTTTAAAAAGCATCTCAACTCGCGGTGATTCCCTGCTCCTAACCAGTCGGTGAGCAAGTGTCACTCAATTCTAATCAGACATCTCATTTTAGAAAAGGGCCTCTGTGTGAAATTATTTCATGGGTCTCACTCACAGCCACGGCCTTCAGAGACTGTACCAAGATCCAGTGGATCTGGTCAAAAAGTCTACTGGTGACCTCCTTTCCTCTGGTGCTCTCCAGGTACAAACGGAGGTTACTGACTGTCCATTTGCCTCCGTGGACATGGTTGTAGTCATCCTGTGACAAAGAAACCAAAAGTAACCACATGATCATTTTTTTCTTGTTCATTGACATAATAGGGAAAACGGGAGTAGCCAAACTTTTCTGACCTCCCCGTTGACATGATGGACTGGCCGACCCTACCAGGAGCATATCTCCAGACAGCATTATCCTTAGGATCTCATAACCATGCAAGCTTCTCCACCATGACAAAGTACCAATCGAAAAGAAGATGGAATATAATCGTGCTAAACTGAGTTCCCTCGGTGTACACCTTGCAGCATGCTTCCCAGTAACAGAATAACAGAATATGATAAAATTGTTTTATTTGCCACATGACCAAGGCTGATGGAATTTGTTGTCTGCATTTAACCCATCCTATTGTACATGAGCAGTGAAGGCAGATGTGTGGTGTATGGGGAGCAGTGTCTTGCTAAAGGACACCATGACACACTTTCTGCAGAGGCCAGGGATCAAACCACCGATGTCTGATTACTAGATGACCGCTTTAGCTAGTAAGCTATGCCGCCCCTAATAGGTGTAGGCGTAGCTCAGTGGGTAGAGCGGTCGTCTGACAATCGGAAGGTTACAGGATCGATCCCCAGTCCTGCAGAAAGCATGTCGAGGTGTCCTTGAGCAAGACACCGAACCCCTAACTGCTCCCTGAACCCCATATGCTAGCAGCTCACTCCTCCTATACAATAGGATGGGTTAAAATGCAGAGAAATCCAAATTTCCCCTTCCAGGACTGATAAGGGAATCATTATTATTACGGACTTACTCCATGTTTCTGGATGGCCACGTTGGTGAGGTGAACGAACATGTTGTCCAGCTCACTAGTGCTGGGTGTGTACTTCACTGTGCAGAACCTGCAGAAGCCCAGCTTGTATCTGAGAGATAGAGGAACAGAGTTGACTCTAAATAAATAAAGAAATCCAGTGACTGCTCGCTCAACGAGCATAAATACATCTAGACCTACAGTATTAACCTCAATACACCATTCCTGATATACAAATTCTCTCTAGTAGTTGATGCCATCTGTCTAAGAGCAGTGAAGAGTATTACTTCACTCTTTGCATCCTACAGCGGTGGCTGTGAATGACTGGTTATTAGCTGTGTTAATCGGTGGTGCTAGTGAAATAGTAACAGTCAGAAACAAATCTCTGCACATATAATTAAGGCTTACATGTAGCATTTGAGAGGCCGATACGTGGTCACCAGAACGTAGAGACGCAAGTCAAACTTCTTGCCTCCGATCAGCAGTGGATTGTCAATGTACAGGGAGATGACGTAGGCTTCCTTGCCACTGGAGGCTGCTACAAACCTACAGGGAAAAGGGATAGGGTTAGGCTCAGTCATTTTTCATTCATCTTGTTCTCTTTAATATCGTGTATTGAATTGCTACATAATCTAGGAAGCTAGAATTTAATTTGCCCAGAAAGCTGGCATATTTTACAGTATGCATCATTATCAGTAACTCCGGTTTTTATCTTTTAGTTGTAGTTTGGGCCATGGTAGCTCACCAGAAGAGCATAGACTTCGGGAACTGACAAGTCTGAGGTCCCAGGTTCTAACCCACCACAGGGCATCAGGGAGGCCGACCGCCCTTAATCCCCCAAAGCTCCATCTAAGGTCCGTGTCCACCTCCACAGCGTTGGGACAAATCATGACATATAAAAGTGGAACTCTCAGTAGGAGTAGTTTACATGGATGCCTTTATTCCTGTTTGCTAAAACTTAGAAAGTGACACACTTTCTGAAATTCTAGTCAGAACTGTTTGCCTAACTTATCTAGGAGTGTTATTACTCCTTCCTAAATATAGCCCTTCATGTCAAAGGTGTGATGAGGCTTCAACAGTGTTTGGATACAGTTATTTCAAGATTGCATTGCTTTAAGCATGCAGGGTAAGTATGCCCTGTAAGTCCTTCAAGAACAGGGATGATGAAATCCTGCTACACCAGACAAATGTGTGCAAGGAGTCACCTCTGGTACCCAACAACAGGAAGTGCTTACCTGGGCAAGCTAGTGGTGAGACGTATCTGTGTGTGTGTGTGTGTGTGAGTGTGTGTGACAGACAGAAAGAACAAATCCAGTAATGATAAAGATCATCTTTAAGGTCATCAGAGAGATAACTCACGTGGAGGTACGGCTGTCTCTGGACCACTTTTTGATCTGGGACAGTTTGTTGATGAGGAAGATGCCTTTGCCCTGGGCCTTCCCACAGGGCTTCATGATCCATGTATTGGATGGACTCTTGCGGAACTCCTCCACGAAAAGATTATAATCCGCCGGCAACATGAATGTCACAGGGACAAAATCTATACAACGCATAGATAGAGCAGCAAATAAGACATCTCGCAGTGTCACCAGTGTGTGTGTGTGTGTGCTTGCATGTCATGTAAGAGGCGGTGAAAGGTAGCAGAACAAAGAGAGGGAGTAGATGAGCACTTTCGCAAGCATAAAAATGAAAACTATCACCAGGCAAACATACATGTCTTCAGTCAACCCTTTCCCCGAACACACATCCAACCTAGATAAATGTATTTCCCGTTCTCATCCTTCTCTGCCAGTGGGCTGCTCTCCTTCTCCAGCTCCTTGCGGTAGCGTTTAATATTCTTGATCATTAGGTCTTTCCGTGTCAGCTCGTAGTGATTGGGAAAGTGGTTTACTATCTGTTCGTCTGACAGCCGGTAGCCAGTGTCCACACTGAAGACATTTCTGATGGTCTGGACACTCATCCTGGAAACAGTACGAAAGAAAAGAGAGGAATGATTTTAATATCGTGTTTTTCTTGTCTTGCGGCCACTCTAAGCACTTTGTAATGAATGCCTCACATTTAAAGAGCATGGGGGATTAAGGCTGGATGCCCTTTCCTGATGCCACACAGTGGGATAGAACCCACCTGACTTGGATGTGTGTCAATTAGAGGCACTGCAGCTCCAATTCCCATTGAGGTGATCATGTGTAGTAATGGAAACAGTTGGGACATAGTTACCGTCACTGAAATGGGATAATTACGTATTGATAGATATTGGGGGATCTATACATATCCTCATATTTAAACAAAAGCTAACACGGAAAAAATGTCATCATGTATCCCCCAAGAGCAGCTGTTGCATACATCTACAGGAGTGTCTATCTAGGACTTGTGCAAGATGCTGCAGGTGATAACTAGGATGTCCAGTCTACCAGTAGAAGTTCCAGTCCTCGGTGTCTGTAACTTGAGTCCATCCTCTCTTCTCAAAGTTGTTGATGAGCACAGATTTCTCAATATCTGTCACCCACTTCACCTTACCAGCCATGGTACCTCCCTCTAGGGTAGAGCACAAACCAGATAAACTGACTAATAGATTGGTAAGCAGACAGGCAAAAACACCCACCTCTCTCTCATACACAAACACATGTCATACAATAGGTCACATCAAATTATTTACCTTACATGCAGTCTCGCTATCTGGCCACCTACCTGGAAATCGGTGTCAAGAAACAACCAGTCACCAGTCATCGGCATCAGCTAGGCGGGCTGGCTAAATTAGCTAGCAGAAGCAGAGTCCTCTGCGTATTGCTGCAAAGGCTGGGCGGCGATCCTCCAGCGATGCAATCTCATCGGATTATCACTGATTTTACAACAAAGCGAAGCGACAGAATCCGGTGACAGCATTACCGATCTCCTCAATTTGAACCAAGTTATAGGCTGGAAGAGTGAAATGTCATTGCTGACTAACGTTCGGCTGCATTTATTGATCCAAGCATCGCGGCTCTAATGACGAAACGGTCAAATTGTCCTCTTCAAAATAAAAGTCCATATGTGGGAGGATACGATTTCATTTCTTTACGTTGTGCCCGGTGGTGACATATTTTCATTGCACGTTGGTTATAGTCCAGGGTAAATGGTTCAAATGGCTAAATTGTCATGAAGGGCTGGGCTCTTCCGGGTAAATAACCTAGCAACCGGGGACGCAGTGATGTCACTGCAGGATGTTCTACCTCTCATCACCAATGGGGGGCACAGCGGTGTATCGGTCCCTGATCCCCATCTTAACATTATGCCTTTAGACGGCAAGAAAAAAAATCACAAAATTAAATACAAGTACGTGTAGTGAGAAATATATTTTGTACATAGTCGGTTTTTATTTAGTTATATATGTAAAATGAGCAAGAAGTTGCGTTGAGGATGTTACCGCAGAGATGTTGCCCTCTGCTGGTCAACATACGGAAAGACAAATATAGGCGTGGCAGAACGGATCTCTGTCAGTTTACCTGCAAGCAACCGGATTAAAGGACGCTGCTGTGAGTACCAGTAAACCATCAAGACGACGGAACATTTTATGTTTTATTCTCTTATAATCAACACATCTGAATAATAATGTCTTTGTGTTTATCCCAGGGCGGCGTCTACTTTAATCAACCGAGAAGGTAGGATTTAGTTTCAATTTATCTAGTACATGCACCTGTTGCTGTTTCCAGGGTCCGGACCGCCATAAACCACCAACATGACTCAAATGTCCAACTTGATGTAAATCATTGCAGAAATCCAGCTTTCGTTTCAAAAGCGTGTGTCTTTATTCGTGGGCCTCATTTGATACCATTTCTTTATGTGTGATCTTCAGAATGACCTCTGTTTGTTTGCTTTGGTTTTAGAGTAATGACCACCTCTTTGTTGTGTCAATAGATCACCGCACAACCAGGCTATTTCAACAGTAATCCTCAAAAAGTATGACGGTTGTGTGATCGAGTCGACACAATTGCATATTGTTGGTGATATTCTGATAGTGTTACTGGCATCAGCCAGACAGATTATGCTATGAAGTTAGCTTCACAGGTTTAGCATAGAGAGAAGCTTTTCATTGACTGATACACATTAGGGTGACTATGGAAAAACAATGAGCTTAAACCAGTAAAATAATCGTTAATGTGAGTTATTGATAAATACATAAAAATGTTGGTGGTTGGGTAGTTTAGTTAATTTGAGTTATGGAAATAAGTACATTTGGCATTCAGTCTACCTCCTGAGTGTGAATGGTAGGGGCCAAGGGGAACAGGTTTGGGGAGAGGTGGACATGAGTTGAATCCAGTTAGCAGTTCTATGAATAAAGCGGGCCGCAAACTGGAGAGTTAGATTAAAAATGACATCTCCTATCAGTAAATCTTTCCCATAACTCGGTCAATCCTGATATCTGATGCATCGAGTGTTTCGTACTTGTCCCAGACATCCTCTAGTGCAGTACCTGAAAATCCTTTATTGGAACATAACAACTCCACCCAAACCGTTGGCTCGAATCCAACAAATGATGTCATTTTCTTTCAGCTGAGGAGGGTCTGTGTTTTCACTAAGCCAACGGATCTGTCCTGTAACACACCTACTACCTCCTGTCCGGGTCATATGACCCAGTATTTACACAGCTAGATGAGGACCGTTGGCAGTGCTACAGCCACACTGGCGCACAACAATACGAGCACGTACCCGATCACATGTCTAGATTACAGAGCGGTTATCTGTTCCGGCTAGAGTTGTGAATACCCCTATGCAGAAAACTGCAATATGAAATGAATATACTTAAATATGGAAGAATACAATTAATTTAACTCTCTGTGTTTTTAGCAAACAAGATGGTGGAAGAAACAAGACAGCCAAGGAGTGTCATTTTTCTCCAGGCTGGCCCTGCTGAGGTGGACACTGCCATCCTGTTTGATGGGAGGTGAATACTTGATCAATGCACACGAGTCTTGAGTCTGCTCATGAAGACAACAGTCAGGACAAGTCTGATGACAACCATTTGTCTTCAAATGCTTTTGTTCCACCTCAACTTTCATTAGAATCAAAAGTAGCTTTGTGCATGAGGAATCTGAATCAGCGATGCACAACCAAAATAACTCATAATTATTATCATGCCCAATAAAACAAATATGATTAAAATGCAACACAAAACTGCATAATCACTTAAATCTACACCAATCCACAGCATCTCTAACACACCAAAAAGAAACTCACTAGTCATTGGATAACAATTTTGTCTGGTCCTTCCTTAGGGTTGCTAACAGGGCCACACGGGCCATTGGTCGCCAATTGGCAGTGATAGGAGACCGACTGGACCGAAACTGGGGTAAAAGACTGACAAACCGATTGCCAGCTCCTCTCCACATGTTGAGACCGGCCCAGATGCTGACCAGAAGTGTCTTTCGGTATGATGGCCGCAAGATCCTCTCTAGTCATACAGACAAGCATAGGCATTTGGGGAATCCTAACCTTTCTACATTTTACCCAACAGGGAAATCCAAAACATCTTGTGGAGTTTTCAGGGTTTGCCTGCTACTGTAAAGGCACAGCTTGCAGCCATTGCAGCTGGTCAGGGGCTTTTAATAGCTGAAGCCTGGGAAGCTTGGGTAAGTGGTAGATCACCCTCCATCTCTCCCACTCCAGAGTTGGTTTCATGGTGTGTGTCCACTGTAAATAACATCTTTTTCATATTTTCTTAAATGTAAACTATTTTAATTGTTGTATTTCCCCACAGATGTCTTATATTCAACCATTGAAATGCACTGGCTGGACCAGAGGAGTCCTTGTCATGGTGGCATTGGTGACTACTGTGACCATTTTCAATGCAGGAAGGATGGCGTGAAAAGGTTGAGAGGCCATAAGCAGGTCTTCTGGCTATGACATATTAGCTAAATGCATTGTGCAAGATTAGTAAAACTTTTTTTTCTCAGGCTGTTTACTTTGAGTTCTCTTTTTATACTTTTTGTACCGATTTAATGGGTGGTGTCGAATTGGACATCATGACTGTGATATGCTTGACAACTTTTTGGGCAATAATAACAAGCACTAGGAACTGAAGGGAGACCATGACTCTAACACGAGATTATAAGAGTAACTTGTTGATAACAGTAACTCCCTTGTAATAACATCGACCAATCAATGTTGCACTGTAGCAATGTCCAAAAAGTCTCAACGCTGTAGCACTGATTCACTGTTCTACTGGTAATTCTGATAATGCATGTCTCTATAAACTAAATTATTGCTTCCCTGCAATCAAATGAAAATTTCACCCTGTTACTGGTAATGGCAAAAAAATGAATGGTATGAAATTAAGGGAGCTGGACTTTCTGTACAAACTTAATAAATGCTTTTTAATATGATGCAAATAAATATGAGCACAGAGCACTCGTATCTTGTTCATAAAGGCTAGGCATTTATTTAATTACATGAAAATGGGTGGGAACAACCACAGGCAGCCAAAGTCCTTTTCAGTCCTTTTGTCTTTTTCAGCTCAGTTTGTATCCCTGAGGACAGTTCAGTCGATTTGCCCTATCACATTAGAGATAGGCTGATGGTCTGTACTCACTCATTCCTTGTTCCTGACACGTCTCTGTGCTAGTTTTCATGAAGCGGTGACATCCACATGCGTGTAGGCCTGGAAGGCTTTTCTGTTGCACTTCTGAAGTGTGGCACCGAGCTGCTTCCCTGGGCCAATCTCATAGGTGCAGGGAAAACTTTTGCCTTGGCTCCTCTCATATATCTCATGCAGGGTCTGCTCCCATTTCACTGGGGACACCAGCTGCTTCACCAGTTGTTTACGGATGTGGCCCTCGTGCATGTAGTGCTTGCCATCCACATTGGAGTACACTTTGATCTCGGGACGACGCAACTAAATGAATGGGAGTGGGCACAGGAAAGGAAAGGGAGGCATGAGCATACAGCTTGTTAACCTTTCACAATGACTTACATCCTTTACAACAAATAACCAAATAACATGATCCCACAGAGCGAATGTCTCTAATCCCACCCAACAGGGTGGGATTAGAGACATTTATTATTAGAGACATCATCTTATTAAACTATTTGCTCTTGAGTCCTATGAAGAAATCTAGGCCTCAATTTAAAGAAACGTGCATGATTGAAGATGTTCAGGATAGGCCCAGGCACAGTTATTGTACTCAGCTAGGCCTCATTCACCTTCTGGTCAATATAAAGGTAACTATCAAAGTACAGGAAACACTGAGATAAGGGGTATTCCTATGTGTGCTGCATTCAGTCAGTATGAATAGAGCAATTCACACTTATGGCAATGTAAATAAACACTACAGCAGATATGACCAATAGTATTTATATCACAACTTGGGTATTGGTAGAATTATATACATAAAAAACTAATCAGAAAATAAAATAAAAAAGATTCTGAATGAGATGACTGACCTCCACCTGTGTGAGGACATCTCTGAGGGGCTTGGTGGCAGACTCCATCAGCTTGGTGTGGAACGCCCCGCTCACCGAGAGAGGTTTGGTCCTTATGAAGCCGAGATGCCGGGAGTTCTGCCGCAGGAAATCCAATGCCTGGTTGGAGGAAACAGCTCAGTTTACTGAGATGGAAGTAAGATTGGAAATGATACGGGGCAGGGGGCTCTCCTGGAAAGCTAAGCCTCAAATCTGAGGGTGAACCTTGACTGAAGTAGATGTTGTATTCTTTCCATTTAATCCCGCATATCCTGAGGACATGTCTTTGATATATAAAGGACACCGACTACTGGTTAAAGTTCTGACACCTCCAGGCAGATTACCTCACCTACAGAGTTGCAATCACTCATCTCTATGCCGGTAAGTGGCCATAGTCAACATTTGTATTGGAACTAGAGGTAATATTCGTACATATTGGATAACACCAATGATGAAAGGTAATGCTCCAAACCTGCTGGTGGCCTGCGATAACCCTGCCATCAGGGAAGAGGTAGTTGGCCACACTGCAGACCGGTTCTGTGAGACCCAGGCTTTCACAGTGCTCTTTAGCTTGCAGACATGCGTATTTGTACTTGGCCTCAGGTCGCCCGATCACCGACAGCATCCCACTGGGTACCAGCTCTGATGCTTTCTGCATAGCTTCAGCTCGCACCTTCACTATATACAGAGCTGAGGAATGAGGGTATAATTGTGTCACAATTATGTTACAATTTTACTTAACGGACTCTTTTATCCAAAGTGATTTACATTTGAGATTTAATACAACACAAGCCAGGATCTAGTCAGGAGTGAACAATGTATGTGCCCCAAAGCTAAATTGGAGTCTGACAGGACTTAAGCGCCATCAGGTTGTGCCCAGAGCCAATGTACATAGTGAATAGTCAAAAATGAATGTACACGCTTAAGGTTATTTGCAGATCACTCTTTCAAGTGAGCAGTGACTTTAAGATGCACACTATGGGACTTATATTTATGCTAACCTTCTGCAAAGTCCATGGCACCCGAAAAGACTAGGGCAGCAAATTCTCCAACGCTGAATCCTGCGGCAGCTACGCACGACTCAACAGCCTGAGCACAGATACACACAGACCGAATTCAACGAGAACAGGTGATGCACTCTATGAAGATATAAGATGAGTTATTACCCTGACAGAAAACTTTTATAATTTCTGGCAAGAGAAAACCAAAGTAATGCACTAGAACAAAGGCCGTAATGACCATACATACTATGTATGTCTTCCTACTTTCCTCTCTGTTAAGTTTTTTTAAAGGTAGTTGTTCCTTATCTGATGCAAGGGTCAAAGGACAGGATGCGGTGTTATTGTTAAGCACACTGAGGCAATTTTTTATTTGTGATAATGGGCTATATAAATAAAATGGACTTGACTATCTCATAGGTGGCTTTATCTTGAGACAGATTGCTGACTGCATGGTGATTGTTTATCGGTGGACAATCTAGAATCTGAGCACCATATGGGCAGTGAAGAAATGGTGGAAGACATAAAAACAGGCATCACAACTAGCCTCACCATACACTGTCCCCACTTGAACATATGATTGATCTTTAAAAGAACATTATTTATTTCTATTTTACCTTTGGTTGGGTCCATTGATCTTGACACGGACCAACTACTTTAACATCTAGGTCTGGACTTGTGAGGTCTGACTTAGATCTACTGAATGTTATAATGAGGAGACCGGGGATGGGTGGGTTCTATCTTGTTACCTCTGGATTTTCGTGATTCAGTTTCTCCACGGCTGCCAGTGAGGAGACAAACACCGCTGGCTGACAGTGAACAGTCTTGATCAGCTCTTCCTCGGGCCCATTGAGACACAGAGAGAGCAGGTCGTAACCGAGGATTCTCTCCGCGGCGGTGAACATCTCTCTAACGTTGCCGTACCTCAACAGTCCACGTCCCATGCCCACAAACTGACTGCCCTGCCCCGAGAACAAAAACACCGATTTGTCGTTGGGGTTCTGTTTGGGTCTCAGCGGCTTCTTCTGCTCTTTCTCTTCCTCCTTCTCCACCATGGCCAGCTCACTCTTCGGAGGAACAGCAGAGGTCTCGGCCAGTGGAGAGACGACGTGAGAGGCCGGCCGGTCGGAAAACAGTCGCCTGCACAGCGAGAAAAGTGACCTGACCTCCCTTCTGGGGGGTATCCTCATCTTTAAAACCACTGATTCAACCTCGCCTTACTAAGTGCTAAACCGTGAAATAAATAAAACGCCAATTTAAAAATAATCACTTAAATTAAATCCATGTCTTCCAAGTATAAACACATATTGTCGTTGTAAAATCTTCCTCTTAATATATTTTCATCTCAGCATGAAAATCTGAGGATGGCGCCATATTGGTTTATAATGTCATCCTATTTTTTTACTTCCGGATTACTAATCGAAAGGGAAACTGGACAGTCGCCCTCTGGTGGTAGATAATAAAAAGTGAATCATTTGAAAGTATTGTTTCAAGTGACAAACCAATTCTAAGCTGATTGTAGGATCCCCACCCTTAAAAGCAATATAAGTTGCATAACAACCTAAACCAAGAATGGATTCATATGCAAGTCAGCCACTAACTAGACTTCCAATAATAATGTGAACTGCTCACAGAGGATTGGGGAATAGTTGAAATCACATCATTGTAAAATGGTGACAGATGTACTCTTATTCATCTCCACTCTTGATTCAAGGATGGTCGTTCCCTCTTCACATAGATGGCCTCTTTGACTGCTCAAACCGGCATTCCTCCCTATCAAAGATGAGAACATCTTCATCCTTGAGAGAGTGGCCAGTGGCCTGTAGACTGCAGAGTCCTGGCCTGATATGTTGTGCTCTTCTTTGCTGTGGCATCCTCTTGGCCAGCATCTGTTTGGTTTCTCTGCAGTACAAGTCATGGAAAGCCTCCTGGCACGTAACAGCATACACTGTATTGCAGTTTGTGCTGGGGGAATTGATCGTGGACCAATTTTTGGCTGGTATGGCTTTCCATTTAATTTTTCAAAAGCTGATCAATGCAACAGGTATCGGTCTACAGACTGCGAGAGAGAGACATCATGTACAAAACACGCTCCACAGTGCAATGGCCTTATAGGTGGATGTGATCTTACATAAATACCAGTAATAAGAACTGCAGAGACATCACAATATCATATCACACATCCTACATCAATCAGACATTTTTTTTAAACAAAATTGCAATTCTCAGAACATCACATGTGTACTCCTCATTATAGTTTTCCATCTAAGTGTCTGGTCTTTTCAAAAATACAATATAAATATAACATAGTGGCTTTGAAATGTTTTTGGTTATTATATAACTTTCCATCCTTTCACTTTCAACATTATAGCTCCTGAGTTGGGTATTTATATAAAATTGACCAAAGAAGAGTATCACTCATCCCTGGACTTTTTACAATCCGTGAAATATCAACACGTTTCCATAGCCATCATGATCAGCTTTGTCCATTGGGGTTGGTTTGTGATCCATGTGGCGTATCTGACAGGCTGGCAGCCATCATGTGTTCCTCAAGTCCCTCTTTGCCTTCATGTGACTGGTTTTGTTGACAGACTTTCATCTTAAATTTGGAGATGAACTCATTGCTGGCCAGCGCACCTTCCTTTTTTGGACAAATGCGCTTCGATGATAGCCGTTGTTCTAGTCGTTCTGCAGAATAAGGAATAACCCACAAGAAAAATAAATAAATAAATATGTTCAGCCTAATTTGTGAATCCTTTTCCACCATTGCTCTCAAAGTAAACTACATAGCATTACCATAAGCTCATGTATAAGTGCATTCTAGTTATCGACGTCAAGCTTAAATGAGAACTGGTCTCTTCCTAGAAATAAACAGTAAATTACGGCAAATAGTTCTGCTTATTTCTCTATTTTAACACAACGCATTGTTAACCATTAAACAGGGGGTTGGAGTAGCTCAGTGTTACCGAGAACTGACAAGCCAGAGGCAGCGAGTTCAGACAGGAAGCCCAACCGGC
>OMLC01003026.1:8439-20847 GCA_900302585.1 Regalecus glesne
CTCCTCTATCAAGATCTCAACACCTGTGTGTGTGTGTGTGTGCGTGTGTGCGTGCGTGCGTGCGTGCGTGCGTGCGTGCGTGCGTGCGTGCGTGCGTGTGTGTGTGTGTGCACGCGTGGATATCTTAAGAAGTCAGAATGAAGATGATTACACTGCAAAATGGTCGGAGCTCTTTATGATTGCTAGCTTTGTTGACAAAGCACTTCGCTGTTTGCAGAAAACCCAACTATGTCCCCGTGTAAGACCGAGGAGCTGTGACACTGTTTGCCAAATCAACTGACAGTGCTCAGAGGGCCTTATCCTACAAAATGTTATGGTTGTTTGAGGAGGCAAAGCTAAAAGGGCTCAGGGGGGGGGATCTGATGCTTCTTCTTCTTTCTGGCATGTTTCATGTTTTCAGGGAAAACATCTGACACTGTAGTAGTGATTTTGGAACCTTTTGGAGCCTAATCCATCATGTTAGGAGTAATGTTTCTATTGAGACATAGCTCAGCCCTCCAGGAGCTTTATTTGTTCCTCCCAGTAATTAGATTTGGTGTCAACAGAGCTATAGAGATGTATTTTAAGGTCAGACTGTAGGAAGCATTAGAATAGCACACATTCCAATCCCCAACCTGACCTTTCCTGTTTAAAACAGTGTGATGTAAAAACATATATTATTACACTTGTTTGATGCAGTGTTGGTCACGTCTTCAGATGCATTTCTTCCTAATGTGGTCTTTATCAGGCTGACTGCTCTGGTATGTGTTATTTTCCTTGAGCAAGGCACTGAACTCCTAACAGCTCCCCTAGTGTCATGTGGTGGCTGCTCACTGTTCCTATAGGATAGGATGGGTTAAATGGAAGAGAATTGTAAGTTTCCCCTTGTGGGACTGATAAGGGAATAATTATTATTAGACAAATACATCAGTTGGGTCTCATTATTCTGCATTGGGGCAGGACAGTGGCCCAGCGGTTAGCACTGTTGCCTTCTAGCAAGAAGGTCCCTGGTTCAAATTCCAAGCCATCCCGGGTTCCGGGTTTTCATGTTCTCCCTGTGTGGGTTTCTTCCGAGTGCTGTGGTTTCCTCCCTCCACCAAAACGACATGTGTAATAGGGTAAATACTCCTGCCTGTACCACGGGAGCCCAGTAGTTCAGTGGTCGGAGCTCTTCTTTTAGGAACTGACAAACCAGAGGCAGCAGGTTCAAGGCCACCGCAGGGCGTCAGGAAGGGCATCCGGCCTCACTGCTCCCCCAAGCTCCATCTAAGTCTGTGTCCACCTCACAGTGTGCGGACTACTTGTGACACGTAAAACAGGGCCCTCTCCCTCTGCCTGTAACCCTGGCAAGGCAATAGGAAAATGAACTGGAGTTGATCCCCAGGTTTTGCACATCAGCTGGCTACTCCTCCTATAACAATGGGATAGGTGAATGGAGAAAACAAATATGTAGCCTGACAAATAATAAGTACCTATCTGTCTTGCTTGTCTGTCTATTTTCTGTCTGTTTGTATCCAACAATTAAGAAAGCTAACAGTGATTTAGGCCTTGCCTACACTGAGGCTCTCTTAATGGTTGGCCATCCGTCACATGAATAATTATCCGAGGCAGAATCCAGTCAGATTACTTCAATATTTGTGTAATGCTATTTGGCCATGCCATTTGACTTTGACTTTTCGAATGACAGGTCCGCACAGGACAATGATGATGAAGATGATGAGGATCGACGGGGGCGTAGCTGCACTCTGCAGTACCAGAACGCGATGGTCAGAGTACTGACTCATTTTGTGGCTGAACCACCCGATCCTCGGGGTCAGATGAGCTTCATGTTGGGGAGCGATTGGCAAGTGGACATCACAGAGCTAGTGCGGGATTTTCTGAAAGTGGAGAATCGACAGATCGCACAGCTACTGGATGGAAGAATACTCGTAGGACTCGACATAGGAATGACCACCATCCAGGTAAAGTGCATCAGTTTTACAGAGTTAATCATCTTGTGCATGATTTTCAAGCATAGTTGGGGAAATCAAACTGTGCCCATCATGATCCAGATAGATTATTTCATTTGGAATTAATGAAGCACCACGCTGCTAGCATGTCAAATCCAGTGCATTGAAAATAAGTAAAACACCTAGGATAAATAATGTGCTGCTGCTGTGAGTATTTCAGCGAGAGCAACATTTAGAGGTCTGATTAAGCTGGAGTGATTATAGCGGCACTGTGATTTGAATATTACATCCTTGCACCTCGGGCAATCAGGTAGCTAGCTATCTATGAGCTGCAGGCCCTCCATGCTCTGGGCTGCAGTGACAAGGAATGCCCTCCAACACACACACACACACACACACACACACACACACACACACACACACACACACACACACACCAGGCCTTTTCATTTGTCAGGCTCTGTGGGCTAACTGGATGAATAGCAGTCTCCTAATGACATCTGTGCAAAAGGAATCCACACATGGTGAACTCATCCATCTGTCTCTGCACAGACATGCCTGTACCTTGACAAACATCCATACCCGCCCCCTTGCCGCCTGTTTGGACAGACACAGCTGAGTACTTTCAGTAAACAAACATAGATCAGAAAACAGCGCCCACTTGGCATGAGATCGCTCCAGTGTCTGACAGGCAGTGATGTGTCACCCCTAAACACACTACACATACAGACACACCCACACATACACCCCCCCCACACACACACACACACGCATAAGCAGGCTATCATGTTGTCATGTAAGGACCAGAGAAGCCTTTTTTTCAGGGACGGATACGTGACATTTACACAATTTGCATTACTTACAAGTGGAAATTTGACTTAAAATAAATGAGACTACTTGCACCTGTATTTTGGTTATGTATGTCTCTCATTACCTTAAATTAACATTGATTATAGTTATCATCAGTGAGAACAGGTTCTCCACATGTTGACATGTGGGTGCCCTTTCTTACCTGCCAGAAGTCGGAGTGCTACATTGCGTTTGTTTTCTCGCTGAGTAAGAAGAGATATCAGTCATTTTGATATGTTGCTTTGCATATTGCACAAGGATTTGTGTGGCTTGTTAGAGGCAGTGCTGGGAAAATAAGGAGGGGAATTTGTTTCACACACTGAGCAGAAATCTAAATGCAACACTTGTATTTGCCCCCATTTTTCACAAATTAGAATTATCCCTGATTTTTCCTGTGCACTCTGCAAGCTTAACTGTCAGATCAGATTTTGTACTCAAATTTGTATGTCATCTCATTTCATCATATTTCATCAGTTGCCAATGTAATCCACCTATCTAACAGGTGTAACATCAACACAAACATCAACACAAATGAACAGCATGATCATCATACAGGTGATTATTCTGATGGGAAGAGTAAAAGGAAGACATGCAGTTTTTACCGCTCAACATCAAGCCAGAGATGCCACAAATGTTGAGAGATCGTGCAATGGGCATACTGATTGTAGCAATGTCCACCAGAGCTGTTGCCAGAATATGGAATGTCCATTTCTCAACCGTAAGCCGCCTCCAGTATCATTTCAAAGGTTCTGACAGTATGGCCAACCAGCCTCACAACTGCTACATTTGTTTTCTGTACCCTCGGGATTGTCTTGAGACCAGCCATACAGACAGCTGATGAAACAGCTGGTTTGCACAACTGAAGAATTTCTGATCAAACTATCAGAAACCATCTCAGGGAGGTTCTTCTGCATGCTTGACGTCCCTTACAGGATCTACTCCAGAATAATGTATGGCACCTTAACAACCCTGAGTGGGTAAAAATTCACCAGTGATGACCCCTTGCATGCTGAAAAAGAGACCCCTTTAGTGATGAATGGCATTTTCAGCCGGAAGGTGATGTGTCATGAGGGTGAGCAGTTTGCTCATGTCATTGTTGTTGAAAGACTGGCCGTTGGAAGTGATGGAGTTTTGATATGGCCAGGCACATTGTCGGGAAAATACAATTTGTCAATAGTAATTTAAATGCACTGAGATAGAGGGATGAGAGGCCCATTGTTGTGCCATTTATTTGCCATTATCAACTCATTTTCCAGCATGGTAATGCACTGGCACATATTGCATGGCTCTGTGCTGAATATCTGGCTGAAAATGTCTCAGTTCCTCCATGGCCTGAATATTTACCAGTTGTGTCATCCATTGAACATGGATGTTCTGGGCCAGCACATATGACAGTGTGTACCAGTATGCACGATCAACATCAAACAACATTATAGAGTTTAGCACAGCCGTTGAAGAGGAGTGGGACATCCCAGGAGCATGATAAAAAACCTAATCTACTCTGTACAAGAGAGATATTTTGTGCCATATGAGGCAAATTATGGTCACAGCAGATACTGACTTGTAATTCTGTTCCATGAAACTACCTTCTGTTTTGAGGGGTATCTGTAGCCAAAATCATATGAAATCGAGATGTTTACCTAATTGATCATTTTCAGCCCATGTATATCCATTTGTGAACTTCAGTTTCATAAAGTCTTTGAAATACATTTTTTCTCAGAATAGCTGTAAAAGAGTCCATCCCAACCATCCATCCATCCATCCATTGTCAACCACTTATCCAAAGTGAGTCGCCAGTCCATCACAGGGCAGAGCAATTAAGAGAACATTGTCTTGCTCAAGGACACTTTGACATGCTTCTCTGCAGGTGCAGGGATCAAATCTGCAACCTTCCAGTTGTCAGACGACCACTCCACCCACAGAGCCATGTCGCCCCTTGCAAAAGAGTCAGAAGTGTTTAATTTGAACTACCTTTGGTTTTTAATTTGTTTCTATCTCTCTCTTTCTTTATTTCTCCCCATCTTCCAGGTGTTGTCTCCTTTGTCCGACTCTATCTTGGCAGAGAAGACTATCACAGTGGTGGATGACAAAGTGACCATCACAGAGTTGGGGGTTCAGTTGGTCACAGGCCTGTCCATGTCACTACAGCTCAGCCCTGGTAGCAATCGGGCCATTCTGGCAACCACAACCACACAAGAGGTGTTGCGGACTCCCAAACAGGTCAGGGCATTATTTTGCTGGAACATCAAATCAAGTTTGGCCAAAATGACAACTGGAGGGTGGGGACCAGTAGCTATGGCCCAGATGAAGAGGACATGAAGAATAGAGCTAGGCTATCCCCCTCCCAGGACAGAGCCTAACTAAACACCATCTACTTTAATTGCTCCCTCTCCTCTTTCTTTTATCCCCTGTACAAATATGTTTATTGGGTTTTTGCTTTCATTAGCCTCACAAAGCTAGGCTAAATCCCACGAGTTCAGTTTAAACTATATAAGATAAGAGTCTGGAAAGAGAATCAATTGAGCCTAGCATCTGAAAGCCAGACCAGTTAGTGAACTAAGAGGAACAGTTTAGATGATGATGATGACAATAAACAGCATTGCATTTTTAAAACAATGACAATCGCTGCGCCAGGAGAGGTTAGCTTCATTACTGCCACACAATTGGTTTTATCAAAGATATTTGCAAAGATGGCAAGAGCCATTTGCTCACATAACCAGCTATATCAACTGCCATGCTAGCAGTAGTGACATTCACTACTAGCAGACCAATGCATGGGAAATGGTGGTGCCCCGGTACTAACGTTATGGGGTTTGCAGCTCTGACTGATTAAAGGCTGATCCATTTGCTTCTAAAGTACACAGTCTACACCCACTGGCAGATGCTCCCAGAACAGACAAATGCCTATTGAGTCCTACCAGACAACTATAAGCAAAGTAGAAATCTGTGGGTTGGCTTTGAGAGCCTGACCTTTCAGGTATTTGTCAGAAAACAAGATATTTCCACTTAGTAGTGTGCTGATAGCTAATAGGCTGATAGGAACAAAACTCTACTTCTATTTAACCCCAGAGAAGTTGAATTAGTTCTTCTAGACACAAGGTTTCATGGGAGAAATGTTTCCCTATCTAAGTGAGTTTCCCAGGGTCAGCTAACTGCAGGTACCCCCAACCTTATAAATAACACAGATACATAATGACCGAAACCAGTGATCTAACTCTGGTTTCATGTGTGAATTGCTGTGATCACTAGCTTTATCACTGATATTGAGGAGGAGATATGAGAGATGTTCACCACAACTAAAAATTCTATAAAAGTAGGCCTATTACTGCAGGGAGTTGATAGCAGACCTTACCAATATGTATTCGTTCTGTGTCCATCATGAGTGTTCACTTGGGGTCAAGAATGGCTGTCCTCCGTCTGACTCTTTCTTGGTCTTCAGTTGGGTGTACAGGGCAATTCTGGAGCCACATAACAGAAGGATGCATACACGTGACAGCTTTTTCTCCATGGAGAGGCTGATGCACCTGCAGCCACAACAGGGTCCTTGCCAGGGCAGGTCCAGGTCCAATAGCATGGAGAACCAAGATGATCGGGGACCTCTCTCTGATTTACTCTTTATCTGCCTTCACTGTTGTGACCTGAAGACATCTTCTACCAGTTCCACTGTTAAGATCTTTGATGGATTATGGTTCATTTGGCTATTCCCACTTCACCTACCCACCTTGGGTGACCCTTCCAGGAGCCAAGCTATGGATGGCACAGCTCTTGATCATTAGTCCACACAAGCTTCTCCACCACAGAATAATAGAATTACTGGATCGCCACCTCGCCGTGGTGGAGAAGCTTGTGTGTACTAATGATCCCAAGAGCTAATCCGCCTGGAACTTGACTCCTAGTAGGGTCACCCGTGGCAGGTGAATGAAGGGGGAAGGTCCAGGCAAAGTGGGATCCTACATAGACTTCAACAGCAGAACTGGTGGTTAAGTCGGGTGAAGGCTGTAATCGATGGTGATCCCCAATCATCTTTGTTTTACCTGCCATTAGACTCTGGCCACCCTCTGCCAAGGACAGTGTGGTGGTTTCAGGTGCATCAGCCTCTCCAGATAAAAGGCTGTCGACCCTGAGGGACCACTGATGATGATGATAACGGAATGAGAACATCAAACCTCAGACAGTCACAGGGAATTATTCAAAAGTCAATTCAATATATTGTAACTTTGTGTGATCGACAACTTACTAGGATATGTCTGAATTTACATGATGTAGCAAGTCATTCAGTGTGGTAGAATTAAATTAGAGGATGCCCAGTCTATTCATACACAGAGCTCTAAATTATCCAGCTTATCTCTTGGCATTTTGTTAAATGATCATCCATTGTCCTTTGGTTTGATGGTCCTGTGATAAAGCAGAGTGCCTTATGTATCAGCAGAGGCCAAAAAGGTTTTATTTCAAGCCTTGATTATGATGCTTACCAAAACAAAGAGGTTATTTCCAGGTTCAATTTCACAGCATCAGAGTCCTTTAATGAAGAATGTTATGATCAAAGAAAGCTAATCATATGCACATGCCTATACACACATGTATTTGTTTGTTCAGTTACATTGCTAACCCTCTTAACTCCAAGCCTTAACAGCCAGAGTGTGACAGAACGTGTTTCCTCGGGCATTCAATGAACCGGGGAGCTTAATCTCCAAGCGTGTAAAAGCAACACTGTAACTTCTGGACCAAAATATGACTTTTAGGCCGAACTTGATTGGTCTCATCGTTCTTTCCTCCCCTTTCATATTTGCCTCAGCTCTTCCACTATGGCCCTTTTAATCTGCCCATGACTCCCCCACACACACACTCTTTTATCGCTCCGTTTATTCCTCTTCATCATAAGGGATGAAGAGGAAGTGAGAGAGACCACTTATCTCTCCTATCTCCATATGCGTGATGTCTGTACAGAGAAAAACACCCTGCACTTTAAATGTTTAGGAGTCCGTAATTAGGGAGCAGTGATGGACCACTGCAGGGATCTCATCCTGAGTGCCTGGCGATTTGTCCCCCTGGCAACATGAAAAAGGCAAATTGAGAAATTGCAGTAGGGAAAAAGTATCTTAAGAAGCTTGTATATGGCAAACTCGTATTTGTGTGAACAGTCTTTAATGTTACTTTCTGATCTCTTTCCCCTATCTTCTAATCTGTGTCCCTCTCAGCTCAAAGATCATTGCTTCCGAGTCAAACCCCCCCCCCCAGGGCTTTGTGAGCAAGCCTACGATTCACAATGTTCTTCAACACTGGGAAGCTCCACTTTAACACCTTAAAAAAAACACTAGATAACTCTGCCTTAATATTACCATTCTGTTACTTTTCTTACAATACCCTTAACATGTTTTCAAGCAACATCTCTACCAGAGCACACATCTGAAAACTCTCCGGAGCCAGTTTCAGTAAAAATGGTGGGACATTAAGAACAGAGCACTGGGAAACAGTTTGGTTGATGGGGACAATTTAGTCATAGGGCGGCATAGCTCAGGAGGTGGTGCAGTCATCTAGTAATCAGAGGACGGTTGGTTCAATCAGCAGCCTCTGCAGAAAGCGTTTCAAAGTGTCCTTGAGCAAGACACTGAACCACTAACTGCTCCCTGAGTGCTACGGCTGCTCACTGCTCCTATACACTAAGATGGGTTAAATGCAGTGAATATATTTCATTGCATGTAGGTGCAGTGACAGATAAATAAAGCTTCTTCTTCTATGGTGAAATATCTGATTGCTTAGCAAAATGTTTTTTTTTCTCTTTCAGGTATACTGGTTTATGCAGCACTGACTATAGTGACGTTTCCTTTTGAAATTGATGATGTCGAATATTATCTCTCACTTGTCTCTCCACAGGAGGCCCTGATCAGTGCCTGGTTACAGTTCAGTGATGGTTCTATGGCCCCGCTGGACCTGTACAACCCTGATTTTTTTATCCTGACTGCCACTTCTCTTGATGAGGAGGTTGTAACTGTGTACCATGACCCCTCATGGAAATGGCCCATCATGGTGACAGAGGCTGAGGGCCAGGGTCTGCTGCTCAGGGTCGAAATGACCGTCTGTGAGCTCTGCCAAAAGTTTAAGCGTCGCAGCATCCTGGCAGCAGGGAACTGTAACATCCAAATCAAGTTTGGCCAGAGTGACAGCTCCAGGGGTGGAACTAGTGACTATGGCCCAGATGGAGAAGACATGGAGAACAGAGCCAGGCTCTCCCCTTCACAGGACAGGACCAGCCTGGACACCCACTACTATGGCAGCTCCATCTCTGACACGGAGGAAGGGATATTAAAGAGGGCCACTACTACAAAAAGTGCTATTATGCGTAAGCCCAATAATAAATTATCTGATGTGAGTGATCAAAACATGTCCATAGACTTCTCAGACTTCCCAGCTCAAGTGGACCTTCCCAGGGGTCGCAACGTGAATGATGACCTCATCCAGACTACACGTGGACTGACTGACCTGGAGATTGGCATGTATGCCCTGCTGGGAGTCTTCTGCCTAGCCATCTTAGTATTTCTCATAAACTGCATCTCCTACACCCTCAAGTACCGCCACAAGGAGCTATCTATTGAAGGCCAGGAGAACATGAACCATGCCCATGACTGGGTTTGGCTAGGGAATGAGGCAGAACTACTGGAGAGCCAAGTCAGTTTGTCACCTCAGCAGGAAGAACAAACCTCCATGATAGACTCCAACAGTGGGCTAGAGGAAGGCAGCCATCTGCTTAATGGGGGCTCAGCCCAGAAGAATGTGCAAGGCCAGATACATTTTCCACCAGACACAGGCTGCTCGGCCAAGGACAGCAAAGGAGACTCGCCCACCACCAAAAGAAAGAGAGTCAAGTTCACCACATTTACGACCATCCCATCAGACAATAACTTCCCCACAGTCAACATGCTCAGTGCTCGCCACAGCCAGGACATCACGTGGGTTTGCCAGGATGTGGAGCTGGGAGATTCCAAGGAGCTGCACAGTTACATGGAAAGGTTAAGCAGTGTTGCTTCAAATGAGGTGGTGTAGGATACGTTGTGCACTTGTAACAAACTCACCTTTATGCCTTTCACAGGAAGGTGGGTCTGGACAGAACCTGGACCCATGATTAGTAGAAAATGAGAACTTTTTTCCTGACTCACCCAAAACTGCCAAAGGGTCGTTAAAACTCATGATGACAAAAAAGAATCATGACATCATGTAGGACTGATGGTAATCGTAAACTTGGAAATTGCCATTTAATGAGGATGTCGGTTTGTTTTTATTTTAATGTTCATTCATAATTTACTTTTTATCATGATGTCATTGTTATGGTTTTATATAGAATTAGACAATGTTCACAGGAAAGATCTGAATTAACCATGAAATATGACACTGACTTCATGTAGATTGAAGAACAATACCACACCTAGATGAATATTAAGGTTGTATGTAAACAATTAATAGTTTTGGGGGTTTTTGTAACATTTTGGATATCCATTTCCAGATCCTTACTCTTAACAGGAGATCTGGAAAGTCAAAAGCGAGCCAAAAGAAAGTCCTGCATGTGGTTGGACAGAAAGGCACAATTTTTCAGTTCATTCTCATCTTCTTAACGCAGGAGACACCACGACTTGCTATGTATATATTGAAAAGTCCTCCTTCAAGGCATTGTATTGTTGCTCTGTATATTGTATTTTCATATCATTTAAAGAATATACAACATTGTCAAGTATGGGTATCAGCTTTCATTGATCAACATCTACTTTTATTCTCACACCCTAATAGAAAACTGCCTTTTTGTCATGCTAAGGAATGTGAAGGGGAACCAGGGAGACATTTATTTCTGTAAGAAGAATGTTTTATAATGTGACATTTTCCACATAAGCCATGACGGACATTTCTACATTTTATGCTCTGTCTTTAGATTGAGATGCTGGTTTTAATTTACAGTGACATCAACTGCCTATAAAACCCAATCCTTAATTTGCTTTATGGTCCATTGACTAAATTGGGACAAATGAGTAAGGCTATGGCCATTTCTACCCTCATTAGTGGAGCCCACTGCAGTAACTAGTTGCTAAACTGAAAAATGACTGGGCAACCTGGGCAACAATGACATTTCATTTAACGTCCCTCACTCTAAAGTATTTTACATGTTTGAGGAAAGAAAACAATAGCATTTTCATCATCCTTTGTCACTTAGCCTTGTGAATAGCTTGCTAATGACTTAACAGAACGCTGTATCCTCTGGGGCCTTTTAAATATAACACTTTTGTTTGAGGTAGGAAACATAAGTGAAACATTTCTAGGGGAACTTGATTTCTTCTGAATTTGACAACACAAACACAGTTTTTGGAAAATAACCCTTAACAAAAGCCACTCAAATCACAAAAAGACATATTCAGTTCATCTGGATACAAAGTTTTATTAAGAGAAACATTTCATCAATCATACAGGTGGCATCTTCAGTCAAAGCTGACTGCAGCCATCCCCACCCTTATAAACAATACAGATACATGATGACCCAAAGCAATGATGGTTTCATGTACAAATTGGCCATTGAATGGGGTCTCAATGGTAATGAGTACTATTTGCCAGTGTTTGTTTGGTTTTGGTTTGATTTAGATGTACAAGCATTGACAAACTATTGACTCCTGTCTCTTTACCCCCCTCAAAGCAAAAGGATGCATCAGTATTTTTATTAGCTGTAGCTGTGTTCATCCTGCTACACGTACATTACTGAGGTTCATGACAAGCTCACCACTTAGCTGTTTTTCTCCTTTAAGCTAGGAACACACGAGAAACCTTTTTTAAGTCCCAACAAACTAGGAAGATATGGTATTACATTTAATGACAGATTTTTGCAAATGGTAGTTATAGATAAGCCCATTGATTATGACCACAGTTAAAGGTGGCCACTTGCTGAAAACTCAACATTTTTCCCGAGTTCATCCATGAAAATCAAACATCTTTCATGTAATCATCTAAGAGCTCCAACTGGTTCAAGGTTTGTTTGAGAGGTGACCAATCTGAACCTAAAACCTCCATTCACTATCAGATAACATGCCAGCTGTAGTAGTACCAGTAGTAGTAGTAGTACTAGTAGTAGTAGCAGTAGTAGTAGTAGTAGTAGTAGTAGTAGTAGTAGTAGTAGTAGTAGTAGTAGTAGTAGTAGTAGTAGTAGTAGTAGCAGTAGCAGTAGTAGTAGTAGTAGTAGTAGTAGTAGTAGTAGTAGTAGTAGTAGTAGTAGTAGTAGTAGTAGTAGTAGTAGTAGTAGTAGTAGTAGTAGTAGTAGTAGTAGTAGTAGTAGTAGTAGTAGTAGTAGTAGTAGTAGTAGTAGTAGTAGTAGTAGTAGTAGCAGTAGTAGCAGTAGCAGTAGTAGTAGTAGTAGTAGTAGTAGTAGTACCAGTAGTAGTAGTAGTACTAGTAGTAGTAGTAGTAGTAATAGTAGTAGTAGTAGTAGTAGTAGTAGTAGTAGTAGTAGTAGTACTAGTAGTAGTAGTAGTAGTAGTAGTAGTAGTAGTAGCAGTAGTAGTAGTAGTAGTAGTAGTAGTAGTAGTAGTAATAGTAGCAGTAATAGTAGTAGTAATAGTAGTAGTATTAGTAGTAGTAGTAGTAGTAGTAGTAATAGTAGCAG
>OMLC01003028.1:8479-23158 GCA_900302585.1 Regalecus glesne
CACACACACACACACACACACACACACACACACACACACACACACACACACACTTGCACTCTGATCTAGCTTTGTTTTGGGCCCTCCAGCCTATAATGTTGCTATGTTAGATAATGGTTACAACCCAGTTTTAATAACTATCATTGTTAGGTCAGTTACCTTGACCAGTGATGTAACATTGTGGTCACAGTTTTCTTTCTCCTGCCCTCATCCCAACATTTACCTTTTCCTTCTGATTTTCCAGGCAACAGTAATAAAACAGTAATCACTCAATCACTCATAGACGTTGCAGAATAATCTTACTTTTGTCGAGGATAAGTTCTTCTTTATTCAGTTTAACCAGAGCCCCTCAATCACACATCCCTATATTCCAAACCTTAACCCTTCATTCTCTCTCTCCCCAAAACCACTCTATAATTTCCATCAATCCCCCAACCCCTCTCTCCCCTCACTCAATAAATTAAGCTAAATACATCCTTTCTCCATCTCTCATTTTCTTTCCTCTCTCCCTTGCTGTCATGCCCCCTCACCTTCTTTCTCAGGTCATCCAAGATGATTTGGTATTTGCTGTAGTCTCTGAAGTCAGGCCCACTCTTCTCCAGGGCTTCCCTGATCTTGATCTCCAGCTTTTGGTTGGCCTGCTCCAGGTTCCTCACCGTCTCCAGGTAGTTTGATAGGCGGTCATTCAGGTTCTGCATGGCAAACTTTTCATTGCCCATGATGTTGGTCTTGTCCGCACTGGTGCTCACCTGGACACTGCTGGAGAACCCTCCTGAGCTCAGTCCCATCCCTGCCCCCATTCCACTGCGGACCCCAGAATAGGAGGCAGAGGAGGTGCGGGCCCCACTGCCTCCAGCCCCACCATACATGCTGGCTGCCCTATAGGCAGGGGGAGCAGAGGTACGGGTGATGGACACGTGGCCAGATGGGACCCTCCCACTGGTGGAGGAGCGCACGGAGTACGTAGTGGATTTTTGGAAACTCATTTTTGCCGCAAATTGAGAGCGAGTGTTTGCGTGTGAGAGAGAAATAGAGGCACCAGCTGGATCGACAGGAACAGGAGCTTGCAGACAGAAGGCAGAGCAAAGGCATGAGAGAGGGGAAGCCGTTAGAAATATATAAACCTACTGGGCCCCAGGCCCGCCCCAGACCACTCCTCTACCCCCCTGAGTCACCTCCCTCTTTTCCACCGGCCCAAACCACAAGGCTGCTTACTGCATGCCTTTGTCCCTCATACTGTCTCTGAGCTGGCAAATTCCAAATTAGAAACTCACAGGCATTCAGCTTTTTTGAACAAGAGAGCCTTGAGTAAAAGTGAGTGAGAGCAAATCCACATGTACAGTGAGTTCATTTGAGAAATCTAGCTGTCCATCACCAATCATGTCATTAATGCATTTTGACACTTTCTAACTTTTTTATTTCAAGTAAATATGTTAAGAATGAATCCATTATAAAGAGTTAAATTGCAGAGTTTTTTTCTATATGGTTGTCAGATGGCACTGTACTTTTTATTTGTACTGTGTACTTGTTTTGTCTAAAATCACATTACAAACACCAGTTTAAAAAAATAATTTTAATTCATTAGGATAGGGATAGCCCAGGAGGGAGGGCAGTCGTCTAATAGTCAGAAGAATGGTGATTTCATCCCCGGTTTCTCAGAAAGTCTGTCAAAGTGTCCTTGAGCAAGACACCGAATCCCCTAATTGCTTGAGACAATAGACAAAAATTAGCCAGGTGGCTAAATCTGATGTATTTATATTCTAAATATTCATTACTATGCACTACCTCTATAAAGTAGATTATTATTATTAGTAGTTGTAGTACAAGTAGTTGTTGAAATACTAGTATTTTAACATAACACCTCACAAGCTGTTCTAATCACATTTCTAGTATCTGCTAACAGTTGCTTTTGGGTCAGGTATTAACTTGTGTGAATAGTGATTCATTATAAAATCACTTTAAATCTGACATATTGTTCATTTTTAAGGTCTGCATAGTATGATGTGTTACTCATGTTGGGAATCCTTATTAGCCGGATGTGTATCTGCCCGTCCCCCGCCCATTACAGGATATGGCTCCCAGGCTACTCAAACAAAGGAACAATCACCTGGCCCCTCTAGATATGTAGAAACAAAGGCTTCCCTCATCTTGCAAACATATCAAAGAATAGCCAAAGAGACCTCTCAAGCTCCTAGCTAATGGCTTATATTATAAGAGAACTTCCCTACTTTTTCATTTCTTTAGATTTCCTTTATTTTTATCTGTTCTTTAGATTTCTCTTCTGTTTGGGCTCTGGCTTCTCTTTTGCTTCTCAGAAAGCTTCTCTTTTCAGGACACGGATACCACTCATAGATACTATGTAGATGCATGTTGGTGCATGTGCACTATGTGTACGGATGAGCAATTCTCACATAGACACCCTGATGCTGTGATCATTTGGTTTTGTTTGGATAGGCATGATTTCCCTGCCAATAGGTTGACAGTGTTGCCCAATGTTAATCTGTTTTTCTTTACAAATCCTGCTGAGGAGTTTCACTGTTTGGAGTCATATTCAGTCTCATCCTCACTGAGCAGTTTTGTTTATTTTCCAGGAAGGAACTCTTGCCAGGATCGTAAAGTATGATAGGCACTGATGAAATAAAAGAAAACAATTCCACATATCCCTTCTGTAGTCAGTGAACATATAGACAATGTGGATTCTGTAAAGCATAGCAATACAAGATACCTTTTTAGCAATCTCCTTCTATGATATAATTTCCTTCTATATCGGGGGGTCGATATCAAACTTTATGTCCAGTAATTCATAAGTGTTGTGCTCACAGATTCAGCCCTTTAAATCTAATTCAGTCTCCAAAACGGAATGTCAAAACTTCTTCCCATTGCTCTGAATTTATGTCCACATGATCTAATTCAAATTATTTTGATCTTTTTACTACCTGTATTATTAAGAAAAAAGATCCCCATGTTATTTTTTTTCTTTTGTCATCATATTTTTGCAATATACCTCCTACTATTCTGTAATATGATGATCATTGTTTCATAAGTGAGAGGGGGATTTTTGATGTTCATCAAAATTTGTCAGTTATATAGAAGATAAAGTAACTAAAACCATTGTAAGACTTCACCAGTCTCCAAGCTCAAATGCATTAATTCCAAACACACAACAAGTTTATTTACATTGCCATCAGACAAGAGAGAGATTCAACAATAAGATATGCACGGGGAGGGACAAAAAAGAGAGATAAAAAAACAAGTCACAAAGATATTGAGGGGGATGATCTTCAGATAAACCTCTCAGGTCTGTCAAGACTATTAGCTCATCCCTTTCCTAATAATGACAGGACAACCCAGATGTGAAGGGGTCCTATTCTGTGGTTGCCTAAACATTTCGGTCACACCTTTTGATGGGGTTGATGGCTGCATTTTTGCCTGATCGCAAAAGATACCACTCCAAAAGAGAAAACAAAGCCTCTGGTGGTGTGAGGGATTGAGGCAATGTTTGGCACATCTCTGCGTCATGTAGTTGGGTGTTCGAATCCCAGATGCCCCATTTCCAACCATGGCCAGAGCTCTATAGTTAGTGAGGCATAATTGGCTCGTTGGGTATAAGAGTCAGGTTGGATAAAGGATTCTAGGTTCAGAAGGGTCCCCCTCTTGATCGTCCAGGTGCTCGTGGATAAATGAACAGAAAGTACTCTTGCTTCATTCTCCTCTGCCGGCCAAGCACTGTGCTTTCCCCGTGAGACCGCGATGTGTAAAATAGTGAGGGCTAGTCATCATGTGACTGGGAGGGGACACATGCTACGCCTTCCTCCATCCTGTCGATGCTCTAGAGGGGCATCAAAGTGACACAGACATAGCCAACTCAGGGAATTCAGGTGGGGTAAAAGGGAATAAAAATGTGAAAAAAGAGAAAATAAAATGAAGATCATGACAAGGATGCTGAGGACATGATCATTTTAATTTCAACCTATAGAGGATAAGTTTAGCTGTGTTTAAATCTATACTTGTATAACACATGTATAGGCCTCTCTCATTCCCTATCTGAGCCAAAATAAATGATGGGTTTTACAGGTTAATCCAGGTGAGCTGACTGCAGAGAAAGATCTGTTTGTTTTATGCTTCTACAATGAATAATTTATCTTGTTACAGTGTGTTTCAACCCTCTGTTTTTTTAATTTAATTTTGAGTCTTAGATCCAATTACATGTCCTCTGGCTGATGAGTTCCAATTTAATATAACTTCAACTTGAGATTAAATAACTTTAAAAGAGCCAATTGTGGTTCCAAAAAAGAGGAATCGGTTCAAGTTGATACGAAGTTTATTCAGAAACATTTCATCACACAAACAGGTGACATCTTCAGTCTTAGCTGACTGCAACCATCCTCACCCTTATAAGCAATATAGTGATACTACACAACAAAAGAGTGATTTCATATGCAAGTTGGTCTGTCATGTTCAGAACATCTTCTAGTCCATAGTTCACAAATATGGATGACACCAAGGTTCATTTTAGATCTCAGGACATATCACATTTTACAGAGCACATTAACTTGGTGGACAACCACATCAAGTTTGCTAGGGAGGGTATACAATTTATGTGTTTGGTTACTTGGAAAATGAAATTATGATTAGTGTTTGGGGACAGTTTATTGTGAATGTTTACCATAAACCCAGACATTTGGATTTAATATTTACGGTTTGACTCCAACCACCCTCTAGACTATCTTCTGGGTGTCATCAGGACTCTGTACCACCAAGCTGATAACGTCCCTACTGACTCAGCAGCAGGGTAAGGAGAGAGATATCACATTAAACAGGCCCCGGTTAAGTGTGTTACCCCAATTGTGCCTTTGTTAAAGCCAGGAAACCTCCCACATATTTCTCCAGCCAAGTGAAGAGAGAAGAAGAGCTGCCCAAATGCCAACCGGTGGTGATTCGGAATGTGACAGGAGTTTTAGAACAGTTGAGACGTGTATTTTTCCAGACATGGCATCTCACTTGCTTTCACACTCCATAACACACAATGCCAGGACGATGGCAGTGACTTGTACATCAGGGAAACCAAACAGACAGTGCCGGTCTGAACTGTCTATTTTCAGAGCCGTCCCTGTGCTGTACTGACCTATGTGGCCACAGAATACACACACATATCCTTCTAAATGAGAATGACCAGACAGAGGGGCCTTTTAACGGTTCTGCAATTAGAGAACCAACATTGAGTATTCTTGTTTAGAGGCTTTGAACAAAGGGTGGCCCATCTGATTCAGAGACAGCTTCTAAGTCCTTGCTAAGTCATCAGTCAATAATTCATTCAGTTGACAAATCTGAACAAAGTACCATAGATGGTTTTCTGTTGAACTCCCATCAAGATTCCCACTACACATGCAAGGCTGCTCACCAAATAAAATGGCTTTCCATTCCTTTCCTTTCCTTTCCTTTCCTTTCATTCTCTAATTTCTTCAATTTGGCTAGCCTTGTAGATACTTGTTGCTTCTGGCTGAAATCTGTTCCTATAGACATCTGATGATTCAGTGAGGGTGCACAGATGGAATAACTTGCATACAAACCATTTTGTAGGTGTGTGTGATACATTCTTCTCAGGTGCATTGGCCAAGCTCAGACATTATATCATTGCTCATCCCGTCTGAGAAAGTCTGATACCCGGGAAAGGAAAATATGTTAGGGTATGTGTATACACATGTATTGGACTGTAGATGATAACTGCAAATGGTACATCTCACGGGGCTGTTCTTTTGCACTGAAAAAGAGAAATTATCTCATTACCTCATACCAGCTGTGACAATGACTAAACAAGTGACTACTCCTTGATGCTGGTAAAGACAATATAAATGTTTGGATCTGCAGGTGTGATTAGGGCAGGGCTCATATTGTCATATGATGGTGTCATTTTTAGCAAAAGATTCAGAGGGCCATTACATGTTATAGATGTCTTGATGCATGCTCAATAATCCAGGTAGGTAGGGAAATGTTATAGAATGGTTGCAAAACTAAGGGGATGAGCAGGCGTACTTTTTTGAGAAAAAATAAAAAGGTTTACTGTGAATTTCAGCTCATGAAAAACCACAAGAAGCTATATAATTTGTATTAATATCAATAGTGTTTGTTTCAACTTAACTTTAATGGGATCTTAAGTCCTTTTCTTACCAATTAATTAAGATTTGGAGTGTTAAGATCCATTTTTAGGTGTCATGATCAGCCCCCACCTTGAAGGGTTGAACACAGACTTAGATGGACTTTGGGGGATTAAGACCAGTTGCCCTTCCTGACAATACATGGTGGGATCAAACCCGCTATATCTAGCTTATCAGTTCCCAAATCGTATTAAGATCTGGAGCTTTAAAAGGCCATCTGAGGGAGCATCAGATCTTAATCCCCCAACGTACATCTAAGTCCATGTCTACTCCCACAACATGGGGACTAATTGTGACACATAAAATGGACCTCCCTCAGTGTGAATACAGCAAATTCAGACATCAGGTGCTTCATTACATATCAAATGGCCTGATGCAATACGCATGGGCAGTATTGTTTCATGGGGAGCAAATGAGAATTGATCCTTTACACACACATAGCAAATCATGTTTTCTACCAGGCATTATAGAAATAAACATGTGATTGTAGGTTGTCTTTTCCAGCAGTGATTTGCTTGAGGTTAATTGTGCAATAAAATATGTATGGTCCCTCCCTTGATCGAAATAGGAATCCCGTGTTCATCTCTATCTGTATGCAAAGAAATAATCATGTGTCATTCACCAAATAAATGGAAATAATACACAATGTAAGTTTAAGGGACCATGGTGGCTCATCAGTAGAGTGCATGTCTCCAAGGCAGGCACAGTGGGGAAAGTAAGTTTCTCTACCCAGAATAGTTCTGGGTTGTTCCCCCACCTTTGTCATGCTCAGGTTCACTCCAACGTGAGGTCTTGCGTCGAACCCCAGACCAAAAGAGATTGATGGTCAATTGGTGTTTCTTCTGTTTTCTAATTATTGCACCAATAATTGACTTCTCACCAAGCTGCTTGCCAATGGTCCTGTGGCCCATTCCAGTCTTGTGAAGGGCTACAATTCTGTCTTGGTCTTTTAGACAGGTAATGAGCACTTAATTAGAAATACTAATTAAGTAAGAGGAATAATCCGTGTGCTTCCTGGTCACTGTGGGAGCCAGAATTATTGCTTGTGTGTAAGGGGTGAAATACATATTTTCCTCCCCCCAAAAAACACAAATACATGTTTAGAATTAATTTTGAAAAAACAAAATCTAAAAAAAACATGGATTCCCTTATCAGTCCTGTAAGTGTAAATTTGGATTCCTCTGCATTTTAGCCCATCCTATTGGGAATCTAACATGCAACCAGACGACCACTGTGGTTTTATGGGATTTTTAAAAAGATATTCAGTCTCTCACTGTTAAGATGACCATACCATGAAAAATATATACTTTTCACTTCTTTGTAAGGAAAAGGAACTAACAAAATCAGCAGGGGGATAAAATACTTATTTTCCCCACTTTAAATCCTACCATGGAGCATCAGGAAAAGGTTGTCCATAATGCCCCATGCTCGGTAAATGTGATGTATGCATTGTAACGCACTTTGAGTTTTACTACTCAATGCTAGAATAGAGAAGAGATGAATAAGAATAAGTCCATTTAACATTCTTTGTGGTAGCTCAGGGGTAGAACACATGTCTCAGGAACTAATAAGCCAGAGGCTGTGGGTTTGAACTCGCCATGGGGTATCAGGAGGTTCATCGGGCTGAGATGGAATGGCAACCTGTCCAGGGTCTTTTCTTGTCTTTCACCCAATGAATAAGCTGCCATGACCCAATTTAAGATGAGCAGTTGACAATGGATAGAGGAATGAAGGGACCTGTTACCATTTAAGATATCATTGTCATACAACAGCCTAGATGCTAGCCGCTTTGAATGTATATTGACTTTTGATATGAACTTATTAGGGAACATTATCTCTATTTCATTCTTTAAAAAAAGTCAGTTAATTCAGATAGCATTGGATTACATCAAGTAAATGAAAAGAAGATTAAAAGTATTAATTGGCAGATTAAGACTATAGGCCAGGCCATCTGTTGTTGCTAAAATGCAATATGAATGAGAACTGAGAAGTGGAAAGTACATAGCTGACTGGGAAGGTTATTTACCTTGGAAGGGAAAGATGAGTAAAGAGTCTCTATGTTTTATATCTTGTGGAATGATAGAATCAATGAAATTTGAGGAGAAAATGATCAGATATTTAGAAGGATTTTACATTGTTGGTAATTTGGTATGAAGATACTGCTTTTGCACCATTATATCTATTACTGGTCATGAAACTCAAAGTTAACCATACTAATTATGAAAGCAAAATTGCCTAGGGTAAAAAATAAAAAAGGTAAAGAAGCCATAGCAATTTTAATCAATAGAGAGTGCATTTTAATATTGATACAAAAGGATATGAATGCATTACTGTGCAAATCCTGAAAAAAATCCAAGAATACCTAAAATGTTCAGGCTAGTAATTACATAGTAATTGTGAAGAAATTGCTATGAACTAACAATAAGGTGAGAGGTCCAGTTTTACATGTCGCGATTGGTCCCCACGTTGTGGGGTTGACACAGATTTAGATGGAGCTTGGAGTATCATGGCTGGATGTCCTCTCTGACTGTATTGCTTAAGCTGGATAACTTTAGGGCAGGAAAAGTTTGGTGTCGACAATTTTTCAATATTAGCCTGACGTAGAGTGAGAGGAAGTGTGCCATTTTCCAGTGATTCATTAAACATGTTAAGTAGCAGTGGTGACCGTGTATCTGCAAATGTTTAATAAAATTCAGCAGGGTAGCCATTAGGGCCAGGGCCTTTCACACTCTGAATAAATATTGAAGCACTCCTAAGTTTGTTTATTGTAAATAGTGCATTCAGACTAGATGCCACTTCAGAATTGATAGAAAGGATATCAAAGTAACTAAAAAAGTGTTTGTACTGTGTTTTGGTGCACTCAGAGAAGTATAATGACAGTTAAAAATCTTTGAACTGATCATTAATGAATTGAGGGTAAATAGTTGGTAAAATATCTGTGTTAATTTGGGTGATGTCCATTGATGAAGAGGATTGCCGAATTTGGTGAGCAAGCAATATATTTCGTTTATCTCCAAATTCCAATTCAAATTATAGCGCATTTTTAACAAGTAATGTGATGTTTCATTCAAGGCCAGAATGTCATATTCTGCCTTCTTTGTGAGTAAGTTTTGAAAATATCAGCATCAGGTGTATCTACGCACTTTGACTGCAGCTTTACAATATCCTTTGAAAGAGAGGCTTTTTCCATAGCAATACTTCTCTGATAAGCATAGTAAAATATTATTTCTCCTCTTAAATAAGCTTTACATGACTCCCATATGGCTGCTGCAGACACATCTGCATTGACAATGGTAGATATGAAAAGATCAATATGACAGTTAATTGTGCCAATGAAGTCAGTGTCAGAAAGTAGCAGTGAATTAAAGCACCAGGGAGAGCAGGAAAGATATCTGCCAGGGAAGGAAACATCCATGACTATCGTTGCGTCGTCTGAAATTGCAATGGGACTGTAGGAACACGAGGTGACAGAGGAGAGGAGTTTATGATCAATGAGAAAGAAATGAACAGGAGAGAAGAAATATAACTGCTTGGTGCAAGGATTAAAAATGCGTCAGGCATCTGGGACTTAGGGATTTTTAGATGAGCAATCAAGCAAGGGATCAAAACAGCAGTTAAAGAGATCATGTGACCTATTGGCAGGGATGCCCGCATAGTTTTTGGCTCTGCTCTCATAGTCTTTTTTTTCAATAATCCTGTCATATACCTCAAATAGTTTGACATATTTTTAAACATGAATCCTTCCACAACCAAGGGTGCATGGTAAAGGGAGGAGGAACTATGATCTTTGAAGAAGAAAAATCAAGGATTCTTCCATATACAAGGAAACGCTTGACACAGCTATTGCTAATGGCATAAAGCTAGCACCCCACGAGCAACAATGTGGTCTAGATATGGCAGTAACCTTGGCTGTCAAGGAAGGTAAGGATTCTAATTTTGTCCCAGCACTACGTGATTTACAAACTGAAATCCAAAAGACTAAGCAAACTATGAAGGAAATTGGCAGGGAAGTTGATAATGTCGCCAAATCTACTGAAAAGACCCAAGACCGCTTGGACTCTGTTCAGACAGCTGCATGAGGCTATCGAGCTTAAAACACAGCTTAAAGAGCTCACTACCAAGTTGACTGATCTGGAGGACCAGGGCCGAAGGAATAACGTAAGGCTGGTTGGTTTACCCGAAGCAGTTAGGGGTCGGATACAGTCGGCTACCTCAAAGATAACCTCCCCGATGAATCCCTTCATTGGTTGACCAAGACATTGACATTAAAAGGGCACATCGTGTATATGATAGAGGAGAGAATAACTCCAATAAACATCAGCTATACTTAACGGGTACATCAAGTTTATCCAGTTGAAGTACAGTTTCAATAGGGCCATCCGCCAGTCTCCGACTGATCTGGCACCAACAGCTTATAGCCTCATGGTCTCCCCTTTTCTGTGGGGTCTCAGTTTGTGTTTGTACATTTGTTTTTTCCCACCCCGTCCCTAGTACAGACATGTTACTAGTCTTAGAACAGCAGATCTCTACATCTGTAGTACATCAGCAGTGCATCTGTACAGACAGGGCGATCGCACACATACACTTTATATCATTCTAACACACTTATATTTAAGGCAGATCTTAGGCGTAGAGTATGTCTATGCAGTCTTTGAATATATATCACTAAATGTGAATGGCTTAAACTCTTCTATCAAGCGAACTCATGTTCTGGAGTATCTTCATCTTAAGAGGATAGACATTGGCCTGATCCAAGAAATGCATCTAAAACATTGTGTCACAATTTCAAAATAAACATTACAAACTAATCATATCATTATGCGCCTGAAATAGGACCAAGAGAGTATGCATCCTTTTTAACTAGAAAATATCTTGTGATGTAAATGTAAAATGGAAGACCTCTGTTTACCCATATTACCATAAACAATCATAAATTGACATTAACATCCATATACTGCTCAAGTTAATCTGACAGAGACTTTTTTCTAAATTGAACATAATACTGTAAAAAAAAGACTGTTCATTAGTGATGGGAGGCAATTTCAAAGCAGTCCTTAATCCATTTCTTGATAAATCTAATCCAGATGGTATAGCTAATGTTTCATCTACACTATTGAATGCATGAATCAATTTTTTTCATCTTTTTGAGCTCTGCCAAATGTAGACTGCTACTGCTAAGAATTATATATTTTCTCCAATAGACCTAAGATATTTTCCCAGATATATAATATTTTTTCTGAGCCCAAACCTAATTTATGGACACTTTTGAGCTCTGGCAAATGTAGACTGCTACTGGTAAGGATTATACATTATTACGGAGTAGACATAAGATATTTTCCCAGATAAATAATATTTTTTTCTGAGCCTACACCTAATTTATGGACATATATATCACCATTTTTCCAATTCACTTTCGGACCACTCGGCATTATTATGAAACATTGCTCTGCCTAACATTAAGACAAAGGCCCCCAGGTGGCATTTAAACATATCTTTACTAACTAATGCCAGATTTCTTAGTTCACTCAAAGATCACCTAAAATATTTTTTAGATACTGACAAAAAGGATTGTCCCAATCCATAAATCATATTGGAGGCCACAAAGTACTTTATTCGTGGTTTCTGTTTTTCATTCTCCTCAACTATGGCAATATCCAAAGCATCCCAGATCACAAATCTTGAAGGAAAAAAAAAGATGATAATTAACAAAAACATAGCTTCTCAGTGGATCAATCTAAACTGCTGACATCTTCGAAGCATTAATACAAGACATTGGCTATATCAAGGGCAGAATTTATCCTGCATGGAACAAGACAAACGTAGTACTTTGCTGAGGTAGTAGTCAGAGAGACCAAGTCACTTGCTGCCTCTTATGCTTAAGGAATGTGAATCAAAACCCCACATCCCAGCAATAAATAAGCATGATGGCAAAATTACAACCTATCCACAGGTCATCAATAACACTTTTTTAGAATGTCTTGATGCATGCTCAATAATCCAGTTATGGAAATCACAAAAAAGAGATGAATCAGTTCAACCGGATCAGTAGTTTATTTGGAAACGTTTCATCACTGACCAGAAGACTTCTTCAGTCTTGGCTGAAAACAGTCTACGTACATCCCATATAAGGGGCAATACTACAGGTAGAAGCATGGGTGTAAAATGGGTTCCCCTGTTTCTCATATAGTGGCCAACTTATACATGGAAGAAATAGAGATGAAGGCTCTGGCTTCATGTCCAGGGAATCCACCTAGTTACTGGTTCAGGTATGTGAACGACACCTGGGTTAGAATTAAATCCCAGGACGTACCACAGCTCACTGAACACACTAACTCAGTGGACGCCCACATCAAATTTACAAGAGAGCTGGCTCCTTAGTCTCTTTATTATATAGTTAACTGATACAGCAGAGCGCTAAGTATTTGCCAATTGAATCCATATGAAACAGGGAGATGGGGAATATGGATATTACTTTAGATTGGCAGAGAATATGGGATAATTCAAGTATGAGGTCTAAGAACCTAGCTCACCAACTAATTCATTTCAAAACCATATACAGAGCCTTCCTCACACCCCATAAAAGATTCCATATGAAAGTGCAAGTAAATAGCAGCTGTCAAATATGCAACACTACTACACCAGGAACCTTCTTGCACATGTTTTGGGATTGTCCTGTTATCTCTCAGTTGTCGAACCAAGTAAACTCAGCTTTAGTTGATATACTCAATATTTTTATGTACCTATTGCTGGTTTTTGTCTCCTTAATGATAATTCTGATTTCCAGCTAAAACCCATTCAGTTAAAATGGTATTTCCAGGGTTTACCTCTGCAAAGAAAACAATTTTGAAAAACCGGTTTACCCCAGATATGTGTATGAAATCCTCCTGGATCCATAGCCTGGTTAACAACCTGGAACATATAACTGCAAGGCTAAATAAGGCGCAACCAGTGACATTACAGGCTTGGAACTCTTTCTCCATCCATCCATCCAACCATCGTCAACCGCTCATCTGGTGTCGGGTCGCGGAGGTAGCAGATTTCAGCCAGGACCTCCAAGCATTCCTTTCCCTTGCAACATCCACCAGCTCTGATTGGGGGATCGAAAAGCGTTCCAAGGCTAGTGTGGAGATATAATCCCTCCGTCTGGTCCTCCGTCTACCCCGTGGCCTTCTCCCAGCTGGATGTGCCTGAAAATCCTCTTTTGGGAGGCGATCAGGTAGCATCCTTACTTGATGCCCGAACCACCTCAACTGGCTCCTTTCTATTTGTAGGACCAGTGGCTCTACTCCGAGTCCCTCACGTATGTCTGAGCTTCTCACCCTGTCTCTAAGGGAGACACCAGAGACCCTCCTAAGAAACCTCATCACAGCTGCTTGTATCCGTGATCTTGTTCTTTCAGTCATGACCCAGCTTTCATGGCCATAGGAGAGAGTGGACAAAAACATTGACCAGTAGATCGAAAGCTTTGCCTTCTGGCTCAGCTCTCTCTTGGTAACAATGGTTTGGTAAAGGGAGCGCAATACCGCTCCAGCAGCTCCTATTCTCCGGTCCAACTCATGCTCCATTCTCCCCTCACTTGAGAACAAGACCCCGAGATACTTGAACTCCCTCAATTGGGGTAAGGACTCATTCCCTACTCGGATTGGACAAACCTTTGGTGTCCTGCTTAGAACCATGATCTCAGATTTAGAGGTACTAATCCTCATTCCAGCTGCTTCATACTCAGCTGCAAACCGATCCAGTGAATGTTGGAGGTCAGAGACTGACGATGTCAACAGAACCACATCATCTGTAAAAAGCAGTGATTTAATCCTAAATTCGCTGAATTGCAACCCATCTCTTCCATGACTATGCCTGGAGATGCTGTCCATGAAGATCACAAACCGAATAGGTGATAAGGAGCAGCCCTGGCGGAGACCAACCCCTACAGGGAAAGAGTCTGACTTACTACCCAGAACTCTGACACAACTCTCGCTTTGGGCATAGAGAGATTGGATAGCGGTCAGTAGTGACCCTCTTATCTTATACTCCCACAGAACTTCCCACTATATATCCCGGGTGACTCAGTCATAAGCCTTCTCCAGATCTACAAAACACATGTAGAAAGGAAAAGATTCCCTTATCAGTCCCGCAAGAGGAAACTTGGATTTCTCTGCATTTTTGACCCAACCAATTGTATAGGAACATTGAGCTGCCAACATATGGCGCTCGGGGAGCAGTTAGGGGTTAAGTGTCTTGCTCAAGGACACCTCGACATGCTGTATGCAGGACCGGGAATCGATCCTGCAACCTTCCGACTGCTAGACGACCGCTCTACCCACTGAGCTATGCCGCCCTAAATCATATATTAGAGGAGATGTTTTAATATGGTAAGTAAATACAGTGTCACAGTAACTGCAGTGGACTTTATCATCTTTCTTTGAGTAATGGTCCCGCACTCCACTTATCATCGCCCACTTCATCTTTGCTTGTCTGCTCCAAGAAGTCGCACTCACGCAAAATACCAAAAGATGCTATTCTCATA